>PVJX010009803.1:18716-60639 GCA_004027295.1 Dolichotis patagonum
TTCTCTTTCCTCTCCTCTCCTCCCCTCCCCTCCCTTCTCCTCTCCTCTTCTCTCCTCTCCTCTCATCTCCTCTCCTCTTCTCTCTTCTTCTCTTCTTGGCCCCTCCAACCACCTGCTGCAGTGTCCTGTCCCCCGACCTCGCTGCATTCCCTCAAGCTCGAGTCACAGCAGACAGAGCTCCAGGTTCTACCCTTCAGCCCAGAGTGCCAAGCACAGGAGCCCTGAGTCTGGCTCAGTGAGCAGCATTTGGCTTCTAGGGTTTCACATTCCTCTTGGGGAGTCTAATGCATGGATAAAGACTAGTATGCATCTTGGTAAATATAACCACCATGAAGGAAGGATTATCCCTGCTTGGGATATTTTGGAAAGACCTATTAGACATCTTCCATTTTTCTTTCAAATTTAAATAGAGTTTATTGGACTATTACTAGGCCCTGCAATAGACCACTGATCTCAGGTTTATCTGAGATTGTGGATTTTTCTAGGATACAGGATTTTTAGTGGTAAAACCAGGACAGTTCCAGGAAAACTGGAATAGCTGGTCATCACCATTAGTCCAGCATGATCTATACCCCCTGATCATGACTCATGGTCATGAGTGCCGATCGTCAGTACAGACCTGAGTTGGAATTTATTTCCAGAGTTCTAGCTTGAGAATCTGCATTGTAATATTTTACACTCTGCAGGTGCTTGTAGTTTAAGTTGGAATGCACCACAATGTGGCTTTCTCCTCACTTAGGTGCATGTTATGGGTTGAACACGTTTCCCAGCCATAGGCGTCTTCCATGGTCTGTGTGGGGAGTGTGAGGGAAAAAAGAAAAACCTCTACACTCCTGAAATCTCAGGTTCTGCTGCTGGTTTCCAACTCAGCAGGGACAGTGTGGCCAAACTGGTCTGCGGTGGGTCCTCTGAGCATCTGCGTGTCTGTGTCCCCAGCTCACCGGGATTTCTAGTTCTCCTGCCCGGTTTGAGGTGTTCAGAACATCCCCGGCTCTTTGAAGGAAAGCCTAGCCACGGGACCTGCTTCGGTACCCGGTGCACCGTACTTCCCTCCCTCGGCCTCAGTGATGTTCCAGATAGTAGCATCCCAATCAGTTTGTGTCCCCGAGTGAGGAAGACATGTCAAGGTGCCCACCCTCAATACCCACATGGCACAGGGAGACACACGCAAACTTGTCTTAAGCCACTGAGATTTTGGCATTAATTGTGGTCGCAGCCTCAACAAGCCTCACATAGCAGACACAGACTCCATTCTCTAAAGATTCTGGAGTCCTTAGCTGTCAAGAAAAAAGGAAGCACACAGAACTTCCCAGGTCAGTTCTCGGAAGGAAGCTGGGTGAAAAAAGGAAAGATTCCTTTTAGAATTTCCTGAACAGAAAATGAAATTCTGTCCCAACCATGGAGATGAGATAGCCTCATGTGGTCATCCGTAGATGCTTGTGTCCCTTCACCAGATATATCAAGTAGTGACCAGTCAAGAAGGTTCCCTTCCTGGGCTCGCCTCATGAAAAGCTCTTACTGGTCATAGCAGACTTCTGAGGAGGAAGGCAAACTGTGTTACCAGGTCAGAGATCTAAGGCAATCTTGAGTTAAGGCCCACGTGCTGGCCACTTGTGAGGTTGTAAACAGAGACCCGCGGTGCCGGAAAAGCATAATGTAAGTGTAAGTCAGTGTCAGTCTGAGCTCAGCTGCACGTATTTGTGGGTGTGATTTTGGTTAGTGCTTTATATAATTTCTGTGATTACTGCTCTCAAAATGGCCCCCCGAAAAGCTAGAAAAGAAGCTAAGGAAGAAAGGGAAGGTAAAGAAAGCAATCACAATAGAAAAGAACAGTGTTAAATAAAAGACAGAAACAGACAACCTTAGACCAGTTTTTAGCTCTGAAAACGTTAAGATCTAGGGAGCCAGCAGCAGGTCCGGGTGGGTTGTGGGCTCTCCTGAAGAGAGAAAGGACACAGCCGGATTTCTGACTTTCTAATGGAAGGGACTCTCCTTCCAGACCATGACCACTTTCCATTCCATCCTCCCTTCCTGCAAGCCAAAGGTGTCCACTTGAACGGTGAGTATAGAATCAAAGTGTTGTTTCTTGTAAACTTGGCATATTTTATAACTTTTTGGTGAACAGACTAGGAAAATTATTGTAGTTTCTGGTAAATTACACACATTATACAATCTTTTTTTATTGTGAAAAGGTTAGTTAAGGGGTGATTTGGGAGCTTCAGAATGAACATATTATGGGTATTTCCATTATTTCTTATGGGAAAGATAGTCTTACCTTACCTCTGATTTGAGTTACAACAGCCCTCATGAATGAATTGAGTTCCTAAGTCAAGGGTCCTAGTTGAAAGCTTAGAAATTTTCCACCAAATTCCAGGCAGATTTATTTCCTGACTAGCAATTGAATTATAATTCACGTGGAAGCTGTCTTTTCTCTTTACAAGTCAAGAGATTAATGGACCTACTTTGCTTAACCAGTAGGAATGAGCAAAAAAAAAAAAAGAAAAATCTCAGTTACTGACTGCCAAAACCACAAGAAGGGAAGAGTTCCTCCAGGGTGCATGTGGTTGCTTGCATTTACACTTATAAGGCTCGCTCCAACCATACCAGCTTACCTCTCCCCTGAACCGGAAGGTGGTTCCTGTGCCTGGCCTGGAACCAGAAGGTACAATGGAGGTTTTGAAAGTTTCCCTGGAATTTTTGCCAACATGCTTGTGCAGAACACGTGGTAATAAGTATTCTGTAATTCAGAAGCACATGCCTCGTTTGGTTTTGTATCACTGGATCTCCTTAGGAAGCAGTTGTTAGAGAACTTTAGCGATTCAAGTCCCTACCTCAAGGAGATGAGCAGCTGGGCATACTTTTTAGTACACAACACACTATCATCCATTTTGCATGCAGCTCCTTTCTCATTTTTAAAAAATATTTCTCGCTCATCTGAGATCCCTTCTCTCGTTCCCTCCCCGCTTATAAGTACCTGCTCTGAGGTCCTTGCTACTTCTTTAACATCTCCAAAGGGAAAGCACTTCCATGACTGGCTCTGTGCTTGCAGGAACCATTTTCTGACCCCTCACGCCAGCCTTATGCAGTGCGTGTCCATGTAGAGGGGGTCCCCCTGGACAGTGTCTCTGTCTCCTTTCTGCCTCATCTTCTGGACGGTGAGTGTAGAATCCAGGACTGGGTGTCATAGCTCTGTCCTGTCCCTAGCCAGCAAACCCAGTCAAAGGAAGGTGTTCTCTGCTTTAATCTATCGCAGCCACACTGGCCACCCAGCCCATGATGTCTAAGGTATCACTAGCAGTAGCCACAACCTGCATCCTCTGGTATTACCAGACGTATTAGCAATAATTGCACCTCAGATAAACCTCATTGACTACAGTACTGCCACTGCACAAAGCTGCTATTACCAGAAATAGAAGCAATAAAGTCTCAGCAGAAATAAAGGGAACATTTTGTCTCCATCTGCTGTGTTGCTTTGCCTTATTTCTGAATTAGTTTGTAACCAGATAGGGAAGATGGATGCTATCGTCCATTCTGCATGGAGCTCCTTTCTCATTTTTAAAAAATATTTCCTGTTCATTAGATCTTTCCAAAACCCTGTCATTAAGTACTACTGTTATTCCTTTGTATAGACAGGGATACCAAGGCACAAACAGAGAAAGTGAACCTCACAGCTTAATCTCCTGAAAGATCACACAGTTTGGAAACTGAAGCTAGACATTCTGGCTCCAAATTCTACACTCCTAGCCATTATGATAATCTGCTTGTAAAATATGAAGTATTGCTTTATTTATGTGTCTTTTCATTTATATAAATATACTAGGACATCTAGTTCAATATGCCCCATGCCCATGACCTCTGTGCTGTGGAAAATGGATCCAAACCACTTTGGATCCCCGCAGAGTTGGTATTTAGAGGATCATTAGTGAGATGCTCTTTCACATTGATTATATTGTAAGATTTCAGTATTATCGTATACAGGTATAAATGGTATGTGCCAACAGTTACATTAGATATTTAGAATTCACGCTGCATTTTTTTTCTAAGACAAATGTCACAAGAATTCTCTCTTAAGCTAAACCTCAAAACCTCATACAATCCTTCACATCACCATAATGACTTGAATAGTCTACATTTGCAGGACTGTGGGATGGATTACTCATCTGGGTAGCATTTGGGGTGCAGGGAGCAAAGAAGGCCCCCAGGCTGGAGAGAGCTCTCGGGAAGACAGACAAGGAAACGAGAGGTGAGGGAGGGTCAGAAGAGGTCCAGGGAAAAAGCATGGGGTCCGGTCCTTGAGTGCAGTCCAGGGTGATGGTACCCACCCACCCTCTGAAAGCCCAGACCACTCCTGAGAGAAGGGCCTGGGTTGTTTCATGGGGTAGCCGACTCTGCTGCCGCCCCCCTACCCACTTCACTGGCTCTTGGCTTACTTCAGCTCCTTCTAGGATTTCAGGCACCCACACCCCTGGGCTCCCCAGGCCCTGTGGGATCTCCCTTCCCACACGTTGGCCCAGCCACAAAGAACACCTGTTGGGGGCCTTTGCAGGGTCTTCACAGGCTCCAGAAGAGTTGAGTGGAGCCTCTGAGAACACAAGGACAGTCTTTGGTCCCAAAGTTCAGCTGGCACACGCCTGCCCACCGTGGTGAAAATGACTTGATGTTGTCTGGTTTTGTGCCAGGTAAGCACGATGCTCAGGGTTGGGGCTGCCCCCGGGACTGCCCTCACCCAGGTGCAGCACAGCAGCTCTGCCTTGGCCTCCAACTACCTGCGGCGCTCCTGCTGCAGCTCCCGAAGGCATCCAGTGCACATCCGGGGCCCATCAGGCCGTGTGCACTGGAGACGTGAGCGCGTCCTTAACTGCTCTTTTGAGAACTGTTTTAGAAGAAAAGCACAGTGTTCCAGAAGGCATAAATTGCGAGAGATGGTGAAGCTGAACCCAGGGTTGGAGAGGAGTTAGAGTGCTCAGGTTGGGGTAGAGGTGGCATCAGGTTTCTGTTTGGGTCCGAGTGGAGGGGGAAGTGAGGTATCTTGAAGTGAGATAGTATGGAGACAGCTAGAAATACAGCTACCTTGGGTAGCCCTGGGGGTGGCCCAGGGGAGGAAGGCACGGGGCCAGCGCAGAGCTTCGGAAGTGTGGCTGAGCTGAGGGGAAGAAAGGTGCCGTAGCAGAGGTGCAGATAGAAGGAAAGAGCTGTCCCCTTTTCAGGATGGCAGAGACGTTAGAAGCTGTCAGGATGAATCCAGCAGAAGGCAGGGGAGTAGGATTTGGAGCACAGAGGCAGAGGTGGCTTTGGGCCCCAGGCTTCTCCTTCCCTGGGAAAGATGGAGGATGTGGAGCTGCTAATGTGGCCAGAGATTTGGAAAGTAAGGTAGCACATTCCTTTTCTGTAGTTGAATTTCACCAGAGAAACAGAAGTGGAAGGAGCAGGGCTGGGGTGGTGAGTGGAGGTTTTGGGGGCAGAGGCATTCCTCAGGAGGCTGCAGGGTCAGAGCCTGGCGCCTACCTGCAAGGTTCCCCTGGGGCCCAGGTTGCCTGTTTTGGCTGCTCCTGACCACACAGTCAGCCCTGGGCCTGACCGTAGACTCAGTAACCCCCTGCTGGCATCAGTTACTGTTCCTGGAAGCCAGACAGTGTGGTCATCTCTACTCCTTCTAGAAAGGATCTTGCAGCGAACCGCCTTTTGGTAAAACTTGCTCTCCATGCAAAGTCTTGAAAAGAAACATGCAGTTCCCTGAGCTGGAGTCGTGTTGTCAGGCTGCCTTCCTGCAGGGCACCTGGCAAAGCTGGTACCTGAAGCTTGCAAGGCAGGGGCTGCATTCTGTGCCCAGTTTGTGTGGTGGGAAGGGCTGTCAGATCCTGGAAAATCAAAGGAAAGATGAACATCTGCAGGGTGGGCCAGCTGTTGAGAACCCCTTGTGTGGGACTCACACCCCCAGGGGAAGCTCCCTGATCCTTGAAGAGGGATGTGGTCTTTCTCAACCGCAGGTAGATGCCACTGCAGATGGTTCCAGCTCTTATATTATTTGGGTTACCATTAATAAGGTGTCTCTGTTAGTCTTCCAAACACTCTTGAGAGCTACCATGCTAGGAGCTGTATGGTCAAAGGGCACATTCTAAGAATATTTAATCTGTAGCTTGGCTGATTTAAAATGATGTTTCCTGTAGCAGCTTGTCTTCCAAATAAATATGCTGACTAATAAAATGGAGTAGCTGAACCAATTTACATGACATCATTATGCCCTTTGGATATGAACAGCTGTAATAAGAAAAATCTGAAGCAACTGATCTCTCTGTTTAGATCCTTTAGTGTTTCCATCATATGTTTAGCTGGCCCATGTTGGCTGCATATATATCTACAACTGTTATATCTCTCTTGATTAATTAAACCTTTAATAATTACAGGATGAGAGCAGAGTAGAGGTCACAAAGTGCTGGTCAGAGAGTGCAGTGTATCAGTCAGGAGGAATAAATGTTGTGTTTAAGATCATGGGTATTACTTAGCTTAATTAATAATTCCTCATTGTATGCATACATCAAGGCATCACTTTGTTCCCCACAAATATATTCACTTGTAATCCCACAGTATCCTGTACAAGATAAAATTTAAAAAACAAAGAGATCTGAAGCAATTTGTTATTAGCAAAGATGTTAGAAACCCAGCTGAAAGGGTTTCTATTTTAGCTAGAAATGCTGAACCTTAAGAAAAATGTAGTAGAAGGAGAAAGGAAATGGTATGACAAGGAAAAGAAAGGACCATTATGAGTGCAGACCAGAAATGTTAACACTCTTCAGGTGGAAGCATCCTGGCCAAGGGGAGAGTGGAGCAGACTTTTTAGGGAAAATAACAGCAATATCACTTGGAATCTGGTTTAAGACATTATCATCACTGAAAACTTTTGTTCAACTTCTTGTGTTATAAACCATGTACAGATAAAACACTGCATTTTCAAGCATTTGTCTAATAAAAATATAAACCGACTCAGAAGATTTAGAGAACTTGGTTACTAGTTCAATTCCTTTGACCTGGAAGAACATGACTGTATGATTTCCCCTGTTCTCTACAGTAGTTTGTCTGATAAATTCTAAGCTTATTTAGTTCGGTGGGTGACTCAAATGCTATACCTGAGTTTCTTGTAAATAGAAAAAGAAAAAAAGCATGAACAAGAAAATAGAGGCTTTTATGAGACAAACTAGACCCCAGGCACAAAATTTCTCTGACCATTGAGAATAGTTCAAAACTGGGGTAAAATACAAAACTTAGTTACAAAGTGGGGCTCAGAACCCTTTAGTTCCGTGGGGTTGTGCTGATTTATCCTCACCACCAAATTTACTTGTAAGTTATTGGTCATTGGTAAAAAGGCTCTTGAGTAGCGGTCTGGCCTCACGCATCATACTTTAAAATTATTTAGGGGAAAGTGATTAAAATCTACAAAGAGTGGAAATGTCACCCATCCTTTCTCCTCTCTGGAGTTAAAAGTTTATCAGTATAAAGATCAAGCTGCAAGTGTTCCTGTCTTCTGTGTTTCCTTTTTTTCTTTTCCCTCTTGAAATTTTTCATTATTTCCAAGTCATTGATGGCTCAATTCTTAAGATGAAGTTTTGGCTTATGAATTTATTTCTTGGGCTTTTATAATTATGTTTTACATTTTTAAATTAATTTACAAAGTGATACATAAAGTTGTGCATTTTAATGGGGCGCCCTGTGGTATTTCAATATATGTATACATTGTGTAATCAGGGCAAACATGTTTATCTCCTCCAATATTTATCATTTTTTTTCGGGGAAAAGATTCAAGCTCTTTTGGAAGTTTACAGTACATTATCTTTATCTGTAGTCGCCCTGGTGTGCACTAGCTTACCAGAACTTCTCCTGTGCAGCTAAAACTTACTTCCTCTGGGTTTTACTTATTTTAAATCTGGGAGTAAGAGACTATTACCTTTGTCTTCCCTTTGGGGAAGAGAAGTGCTGCGGTATTTAGGGGCAAAGTGTCATGATGTCTGTAACTTACTTTCAAAGAATTAAGAAAAGGTGTGTGTGTGTGTGTGTGTGTGTATAGAACAAACCACTACAGCAATATGTTAGTAGTTGGTGAATCTAGGTGAAAAGTACACAGGCATTCATTGTACTGCTCTTTGAGACTTCTGTGTATTTGAAAACTTAAAAAGTTGGGAAATGTAAATTAGAAAATGCTTCCTTGTGGATTATCATGCTCATTAAAGTAGAAAGGTCTTAAAAGACTGCTTGCATCTTCATTATGCCCTTAGATTTTTAGGGAAAGTTGTACTATGTAGTTGAGTGATATTTTGGAAGTGACTTTAAGTTCATGTGCATTATGTTTTGTGGCTTCACTTGTCCCATTTGTTAATCTCATTTTAATTCATCAGTGTGTATTAAGCACCTATGCTGAGGACACAGGAGTGTCACTGTCTGGTGGGAATGACAGATGAAAGCAAATATGCCACAGTATGATAAGTGAAAAAGAATGTAAAATTTTCATGAAATGAATATTATCGTTCCTTTTTAAATTTCCCATGGAACTGGGGGTTAAACCAGAGCCCTGTGCATAGTAGGCAAAGCTCTACTGCTGAGTTCCATCTCCGTTCCTTTTTATTTCTATGTTTGAAATAGTGTCTTACAAAGTTGCCCAGGCTGGCCCTGAACTTGTGACCCTCATGCCTAGCCTTCTGAGTAGCTGGAATTGTAGGTATGCACCATCACGCGTGACTACTGAATGTTATTTATCTAACAAATATCCTTTGATATCATTTATAGTCGAGTAAAGAGACTTGTGGTTAAATTATGTGCTTGTGGTGACACAGCCTGTGGGTGACCAACGGGGATTCTCTCTCAGCAGAGATGATTCTACTACAACTTAGCTCAGACACCAGGAAAGACCATTTGGGGCTCACCTCTGTCTCTGAGTTTTCCAATTGCTACATTCTATCTATCTATCTATCTATCTATCATCTATCTATCTATCATCTATTTTGGTACTAGGGCTTGAGCCCACAACTCCATCACCAGGGTTGCTCTACCACTGAGCTACATTTCTAGCTTTTTATTTACTTTTTAAATTTTGAGTTGGCCAGGTGGGATGAACGTGTGATCCTTTTCCTTCAGCCTCCCTCCTGGGATTACAGGTGCATGCCACACTGCCTGGCTTGCTATCTGCCTCATGAACTCATTAGCAGCTACTCAGCTTTAATTTTAAGATTGATTGATTCATTCATTCACTCATTTATTCATTCATAGCATTCATTGAACACTTGTTACTTGCAATTCAGGCGGATGCTGAAATGAACAATTGAGGGGGATGTGGCAAGTTGTCCCCCTGGAGGATTCAGAGCATGGACTGGGGAGACAAAGACAGATCAGCTGGTGCTGTCGTGTCTACCTGCTCATCTTGAAGTCTCTTGAGTGCCTCACACTGTATGATTCTTAACTATTTTTTCAAAACATTGTTTAAAAGAGTTCTTTGTATCGCTTCCCAAACAACCATCCACAGAACTCGAGCCATCTTTATCTTGTTACAAAAGCATGAGACGATTACTATTCAGTCCTTCTGGGTCATTCTTCCCCTACCTTCTTTCCCCTGAGATATTATTTCTTTGAGACTATACAACTTTGCTTTTTCTACTGATAGTGACTCCACAGCCAACTGCTTTATAGTTTCATAAAGAGCCCTCCTTCTTATCACTGAATCTTTATTTTTTTGGTACTGGGGATTGAACTCACGACCTCGTGTTTGCCAAGCAGACACTTATGCCGCTGAGCTAAACCCCAGCCCGTCACTGAATCTTAAGCATCAATCACGTGTGCTTTGAAGTCTGTTTAAAGACTAATGAGTAAATATAAGTTACTGATAGTAAGGAAAGCGTTTAACAGGAGTCATTGAGAAGCCATATAATTTTAAATTATTAAGCAGTAGAGAATAAATCCCTGCTTGTTGGTTTAATATGCCTGAAGCAGGCTGTGAACATTCTTTGAAGACCATAGTGATGGTTTTAAATGTACAAATCTAAGGTTTTTGGCAGCAAGCACTGGGGCCCTGGGGCCCTGGGGCAGGTTCCAGTGCAAGTTACATGGCAGTGATAGTGAAGAATAAAACCTAGAGCCTGTCATTGCCACTGGAATCAGAAAACACCAAAGTAACTTACCGATGTCGGAGCTCGCATGGATGGGAACGCCTCAGAGACAAGTTCTCAAGGCGGAAGGGTGAGCATTTGCAAGTGATGTGCGGTCTGGTCGGTGCAGGAAGGTGAATTTGGTGGATTTATTACATCAGGCTCAGGTGACAGCCCCATGGCCCTAGCAGCAGGGCACATTTCCTGCAGCTGGATTTGGGATTTGAATCAGTGCAGAGCTTCAAAGAGATCATCCATTTCCTAGGAACCAGAGGAAGCTAGCCAAAGGCTCCCGCTGTCACAAAACTGCTTTGCTTATTTGCCTTGCAGTACCAGAAAGTGCAGCTCTGGAAAACAAATCAGTAACCATCATGATGTTACAACCTGACTTTTCACCTTGGACTCCCTAGAATACAGTTTTAGTGCATTTGGAAATAATGCTGCTTGGGACTTTTCTGACCATTTATTTTCCCCTAAAATGCAACAAGTCAAATATCAAGTCCCTATCAAGTCCTGTGGCACAGATAAATCTCAGTGAGCAGAATACCCATAGGTATTCTTAACCTCTCCAAGCTACATGGTTTCCATCTGTAAAGTGGTATTAATAAAGCACCACTTTTTCTTCTGACACCTAAATGAAAGTTTATGAAGCACTTAATGTGTTATCTAGAATGCAATAATCATTAAATTATAATCTATTAAATAGTTTTTTTTGGGGGGGTGCTGTGATTGTGGAAGTTTGACAGAAAAGATAAAAGTTGCTTGGGATGATCCTTGCATTAAAAATGTTTTATTTGAAGTCTATTTTATTTATTTTTTAACTTTATTTTGTACATTTTAATTGAAAATATAAATAATCATAAAAATACAGCATAAAAAGCAATGTTTATCAATTAAGTGTATTGGATATGTATACATTTTAAGGGAAGAAGCAAAAAAAGGAAAATGGTTGATATTTAAGTGCAGACTGACTGCCCAGACCAAAAAAAAAAGACTTAAAAATATCATAAAACCTCTATTTTTCTATGACTAATATCCATATGGTTGGAGTATAGTCACTAGGGAAGTGACTTTGTTATGTTTGCATATGTTATACTTTACTGGTAATTTACATAATGGTTTTTAAGGCCCTGGCACACATACGGTTTTTGGAAACAAGATTCAATAAAAATCACTGCTAAGAAGCAATGCAGCTTAATTTTGTGGTCCTCCAATATTCAAGAAAAGGGATAATTCACTATAACATTTTCTTGCCACCCAAATGTCTCAACCTATATGTTTTAACTTTTTTTAAACAATGGTTATATTGCTCAACTTCATTACTGAAAGAGTATTAACAAGACATTATTTTGGCAAATTAAATCTAACATGGCTTTCCAACAGGTTTTAAAAGGTGACTATCCTTAGAGTTCCATGTTAAAATGTAGTTTTCAAAATCTTACAAGAGTAATGCTTAAAATATTGTACATAGTTAACCTAATTAAAATAATTGGCTTCAAAATGACAAATTGATAAGCTAAGGAAAGTCTACAATATGTAACATTTGCTTGGAAATTTGTCAGTTATGGATTTGTCAGATATGCATAATAAAAATTCCAGTCATCAAGAAAATTACAAAAATTTTTATCATAACATGGTTTCTTTCACCCACCAATTTTCTTTTTTATCTTACGATAGAAATACCAACATGTTCTCATTTTTACACTAAACCGCACAGGATCAATGCATTTGGTTAGACTACCATTTGTATTATTAAATTCAATTTTCTCTTTATATAACTTGGTAAAATTTCATTTCTTCTAGATTCCAAAATACCTCCAAAATCCATGCAGTTTTACCATTTTTAATATACTATGGAACATCATACAAAGTAAGCATTTCAGTGTCATGCATAACCAAGTTACTGTCATTCCAAAAATTTTTGCACATCAATAAAAAGATATCTAAGAACTTAGGAACAATGTTCTTCTCACTACTGTATAAAAATAACCACAAGGAATAAGTATTTGTGTAATATTTCCTCCACTGTCTCATTTCCAGAAACTGACAAGCTGTAAAGGTATTTCAGTGTTGGTAAAGAGATCTTGATTGCTGGTGGCAGAAGTATTCACAGTTCCTATCCCTGAAACAGAACCTTGTTGAATATTTGCAAGAAGTGTCGCTCTTCCTGCAGTAATCAAAGTATCATCTCTCCCAGCTTCCACAGATGCTAGCGTGAATAACTTTTTTATTTTGATGTGTTTTAATATGTTTGGCAAGGTGGTCACTTCTCATAAAGGATTTTGAACATTCTGGACAAACAAACTTCTCTCACCTGTGTGTGTCCTTCTGTGCCTCTGCAGCTCGTCACTTCTAGTAAATCTTTTACCACGCAACATCCAGTTACAAATAAAAGGGCGCTCTCCAGAATGCCAACACAGGTGTGCCCTCAGATATGGGGTCTTCCCGTAGACTTTACCACATCCTGGTATATGACAGATGTGTTGTTTCTTTTTCCCAAGGTTGGTACCTCTCCCACCACCTTCTTTACAACTGGGACAGGTACAAACTACCCTCCAAAGTCTTTTTCCTTCTTGATGTTGTTGGTCCCCTTCTTCATCTACCACCTGAACCCTTAAGTGTGTTAGGTCATTGGTATTCAGTGTAGAATCACCGCTGAGCTGCCACTCTGCAGGATCGGGTTCTTCCTTGATCCTAATATCCGCAGGACTGTCAGCCTTCTCTCCTGGGTGTAGCTGTACAGCAGTAGAATCTATAGAGTTTACAGTAACTGTCTGTAGATTTGGCAACTGACCAGTGCTGTTGAAGTCTATTTTATTTCCATATCTAAAAGTGGTCTTACTTTAATGAGGATGACAGAGCTATACAAACAGTTTTATGGGATGTATATTTGTTCCAATTTTCTAAACAGGAGTTCTTGGACTTCCTATAAACTTCTCTACAGTGTAGGAATGTCATGTGGTTCTTCTGGAAATCACACTACCTACAGTTACTATGATTTCCGGTGTACACTGTAGCTCCTAATTAGTTCTCTTCATGGGTGGAATCCCCTTGCCAAGTGTTAGCAGACAATCTGAAATGTTAATTTAAACCGAAGGTAAGCATTTTTTTCCCCTAAATTTGAAATGTCAATGTAAGCCCAAGGTAAGCACTTTTTTTTTTTTCAAAACAAAATCAGAGTTGTGACTGGGACAGAACAGGCTGGAACTTAGAGTTTTTGGTAATTGAGGTAACAGTTACTCATCAGAGAAATAAGGTTAAATCATTGTGTTCAAGGGTAATGGTTCTCTAAGTGTATTGAAAAGCCTGAGGTGTTCCTAAGACCTTCTAGGAGGTGGAGGTCCACTGGTCTTGGGGTCCTCCTTTGCCCCATCGCAAAGCTACACGAGGCCAGATCTTCTCCAGATACTTCAACCAAAACTACACATTACAGGAGTGTGAAAGGAGAAGCAGGTAGCTAGGAGAACACGGCTGTTATCAAGATAGGCATTTAAAGAGATTCATAAAAATGTAAAGCAGTGACATTATTCTCACTAATTTTTTTAGAAAATTACCAGTTTTGCATAAAAATGGTAATTATTTAAATATGTAATGGATTTATTATTATTACTTTTTGAGACAAGGTTTCACTATGTAGTTCAGACTGGCCTTAACCTCGCTGGGTTGCTCAGGCTGGCTTCGAACTCACAGCAGTTCTTGTGCCTCAGCCTCCTGAGTGCTGGGATTACAGGTGTGTGCCACCACACCCGGCTTTGGATTTATTATTTTAAATGAATTAGTAGTATATATTTTTAAATTTTCTCAACTTTAATTTCTTATATGGTACATATTAGTATACAGAATCCATATACACAAAATTTTGGGGGTGACCTCTATAACTTTTAAAAGTGTAAAGGAGTCCTGAGACCAAAAAGTTTCAGGATGGTGGTCCTAGAGATTTTGGCTTCTGGTTTGGAGCCTGGGACATACACTAGCTTATCCTCATGTGTGCTCTAGTCCCTTTATATAGTGGTATAGTATTTGCATGGTTTAACCTATGCACCTCTGCCTGTACCCTTGGTATTATCGCTAGATGACTTATACAGCCTAATACAATTGAATGCTATGTAAATAGCTGTTATATTTCAGTTGAGTGAATAGAGACAAGAAAAATGTCTGTACATGTTCAGCATAGAATGTTTCCCCCAATATTTTTGATCATTTGATTGAATTTACAGATATGAATCTGTGACTGGAGAGGGCAGGCTGTACAATTGCAGGGTTCAAAACTCAAGCCAGACACATTTCAAGGAAAGTGGGTAGGAATAAACTGCAAGGAACACTGGGGCCCACAGAGGGAAAGCTTGGATTTCAGGGTGGGGCAGGTAGAAAGCCCACTTCATCTGTTTACTTTTGCATCCTCATGGCCTTGGGCAAAAGAGTGATGAGGCTGAGCAAGAAAATTAATAATAAGGAGAACAATCAGGAAAAGAGGAGACCGGTGGAGATGGTGCTGGGTAGGAAGCGTAGCCGCCCCGCCAACGGCTGTTCAGGTCTCAGTTCCGCGCTGTGCTGAGACTTTTCTGATATATAGACTTGATGTATGGACTTGAAGGTGCTGTACATCCTGATTAAAATTCAAGAGAATATTGGTTAAGCCGTGACAAAGTTGATGATCAGCATTTATATTTGGTGGAGAAAGGAAGATGATGGTTTGGGTTTTGAACAAGATAAGCTTGGTGGAGATGTCCAGCAGGCAGTTAGAGATAAGGGTCTGGCCCAGACGAGTAAAAGTAGTTCCCAGAATAGGAGAAGTAATTTTAGGAATAAGACAAAGCAGGAGGCATAGAAATACTTGACTTCAAGCTATACTACAAAGCAGTAGTGATAAGAATGGCATGGTACCATAACTACAACAGACATGTGGATCAAAGGCAAAGAACTGAGGATAAAGCAACCTCCCCAGATGTATTCAACTATTTGCTCTTTCACAAAGGGGTGAAAAGCGTGTGTTGGAGGTAAGATAGACTATTTAACAAGTGGTGGTGGGAAAACTGGACATCTGTTTGCAGAAGAATGAAAGTGGACCCTTATCTCTCACTGTATACTAAGTTAAAATAAAATGGATCAAAACTCTAAGCTTTAAAACACAAACATTAAACTTGCTAGAAGATAAAATAGGTAAAACACTTGAAGATGTAGATGTAGCAAAGAATTTTCTAAACAGAACCTCAATCACAAGAAATGGTAAGAATCAACAAATGGATTATATCATACTAAAAAGCTTCTGTACAGCAAAAGAATCAATCAGTAGAGTGAGGAAGCAACCTACAGAGTGGGAAAAAATTTTGCCAGCTACTCCTCAGACAGAAGACTATTATCTAGCATATATAAATGACTCAAAAAAACTAAACCACCTAACATTAAAGACCCAGGCAAAAAATGGGTAAGAGAAATGAACAAACATTTCACAGAGAAAGAAATACAAATGTATGAAAACATGTTCAACGTCTCTGGCCATTAGAGAAATGCAAATGAAAACAATGCTAAGATTCCATCTTACTCTGGAAAGAATGACAATCATTAAGAAATCAAACAATAACAAATACTGACAAGGATGTAGTGAAAAGGGACACTCCTTCATTGTTAGAAATTAACTAATACAACCATTGTGGAAATCAGTGTGGAACTTTCTCAAAGAACAGAAATTCCACATGACCCAGCTATCTCTCTGCTAGGTACCATCCCCAAAGAACTTAAGTCCTCCTACTATAGCAATACATGCGTACCAATGTTTATAGCAGCACAATTGTAACAGCTAAATCCAGAAACAGACTGTATGACCATCAACAGACAATGGTTAAAGACGATGTGGTATCTATATACAATGAGCTACTACTCTACTATAAGAAATGAGACATCTATGGGCTGGGGATTTAGCTCAGCAACACAAGCACCTGCCTGGCAAGCATGAGGTCATGAATTTGATCCCTGGTACCCCCCACCACCACCAAAAAAAGAATGAGATGTTTGTAGGAAAATGGATGCACCTGGAAAATATAATGTTGAGTGAAATAAACTAAATACACAAGCTTAAATACTGTATGGTATCTCTTGTTTGAGTGAGGCAAAGCACAGATGAAGAAAAGAATAAAGGATGGATATAAAGGGATGGGTGTCTCGCAATAGGGAAATAATTCAAGGGAACAAGGGTGAAGGGTTAGGAGGAGGGGAAGGGAAAGTGAGAGGAATAAAGATGCGCCATTTACAGGAGCCTTATAACCCCAATTAATGTGAACACTGTATGCCCTAACATGGGCCTAAGACAGTATCAATAAATATGAAAAAGGCGACAGGGGAGCCAGAGGAAGGGGAGAGGGAAAAGGAAGGGGTTTTGAAAAACAAGAAAAAAATGAAACAAAACACAAACAAGCTGTAATATGTACATGTAACCACTCCCCATGATGATTGTAAACTGCATGAATTGCAAACATGTACTGATAAATAATTTTTTTAAAAAGAAAGGTGTGAATCTTGTGACTGTGATTATGGCTGCATGCGTTGCCTTGGGAGCTGCATCCTGGAGAAGTGGTTGAAGCTGTGGACAGATGAGGTGACTTCCTAACTGTGTCTATTTTGCTTTATCAGGTCTTCCAAGTGGCCTATATTTTAATTAAATTTGCAAATTCCCCTCGCCCAGCTTTTTGGGTCTTGGAAAGATCTATAGACTTTGGAAGCACCTACACCCCATGGCAATATTTTGCTTGTAAGTAATCTTGTCTACCGGGTTATAAGGGGCTTTAATTATTTGCAACAAAGCAAGACTATGGATTTGATAGAAAATTCATCTCTCAGTGTGGCTAGGTAGGGACCAATTGTAACCTCTTAAATTCTTCCCAGGCCACTTCCATTTCTCAAGTGTGTGCACACTGATTCCTAGAATACCACATGCAGAGCTGAGGGGTAGGTGTTTTGTAACAGTTCTTGCCATTATTCGGTGGTACTTATTACTGGGCCACATTTTTAACCCTTTCTTTTTTATGTGGAATTAGGAATCTTCATAGATAATGCATTGTGCACTACCTGACTCTCTTATCTGCACGAATGAGGAATGTCAGTTTCCCTGGGCCCTGTGTAAATTGAGGTGGACAAGAATTTTTCTTAAAAGAGTATTGAATTTTCCATGAAAACTCCTTGGAGGCTCAATTTGCCAAGCAAAGCCTGAGGAGTTAGCACCACCTCTCCAAATTTGCCCTTGAAAGTCAAGTAGCTTTGCATGGTGTGGCATTGTCTTTCATGAGCTAAAACTTAGATAAATTTTTGTCTGAAAGTCTAAAAGACTTTTCTGTCCTTTCTCTATTCATGCATTTTTTGAGACTTCTCAAGAGGTTTGCAAAAATGAAAATATTTTTACTTTATAATATTAAAATATTTTTTCCCCTAGCGTCTGAAGGAGGCTGCATGCAACGGTTCGGGAAGGAGCCAAATCAAGCTCTCACGAGGGACGATGACGTACTCTGTGTTATAGATTATTCCCGTGTCCTGCCTTTGGAAAATGGAGAGGTAAGTGGGTTTGGGAGGCTGCGGGAGGTGGGACTCAGAAATGAACACGAGAATATCAAATTTTTCATAATTGTGAAAATTGCACCTTCAGGGAGATCTAATATACTGTATAGATCCACCAATACTTGGGACTGAGAGATAAAGCAGTCACATCAAGACTCCCAGAATGAGTGCAGTTAGAAAGTATGTGTGAGGTCTTGAATTGTCCTCAGACAGTCAGACTTTGGGATTTAAGATCTGCAGGTCTTGAGTGCTCCTTTATGGTGATAGATTTAGAATGTGTGTCACCGCTAGCTGAATCCATGATTGTCACCCTGTCTTCACGCATTATCCTCAATCAGAGTGAGGAGGCAAAGGGCAGGAGGCAAAAGGCAGGGGGCAGGGGGCAGGCGGCAAGGGGAGGGGGCAAGGGGCAGTGTCAAACTCTGACCCTTTTTGGCAAGATAAACATTATCCATTGGGAGAAGAAAATTGCTGTCCCTTTGGGGTTTCCTCTGTCTCTGTAAAAGTCGGCCTGGCTGTCATTAGGATAGGTAGGCAAGCAGGTGGGAGCATTCCATGGACATGGGGAGGCCATATTGAATATGAGTTTTAAATAAACTTCTATTTAGAGTATCAGTCTTCCTCTCTTTAAAATATAGCTCAGTGGCACCAGTGTCTGTCTGGCAAGCATGAGGTAGTTAGTTCAATCCCCTGTACGAGAGAGAGAGAGAGAGAGAGAGAGAGAGAGAGTGTTATCTCACAGTGTGGTGGTGCACACCTATAATCCCAGCACTTGGGAGGCTCAGGCAGGAGGAACACTATGAATTCAAAGGCAAACCAGGCTACATAGTGCATTCAAAAAAGAAAAAGAAGAGAGATCTTATTTGAGCAACTATATCTGGTGTTGTCCAACAATTCATGAGCATTTCATGTTTCAAGTTATCGAGGCTCAGACTTCATGAGTTCAAGCTTTAAAATAAAACCTCGATTTTGGATAGGTGTAGGGAGGTTTTTGGTTCATTGTTTTCAACTTCATTTGAATTTTTGGATTGCGTCAGCTTTGCTTCTTTGATGCAGCTTGACGTCATTGTTTCCTATTTATAGATTTTAACATTATGTCTTCAATATTTCATAATATAGCAGCCCCACAAAACACTGATAGAACAAGGGGTTATGCAATCTCAAACAACACTGAGATACCATCTTACTCCAGAAAGAATGGCTTCAGGAAATCAATAATAACAAATGTTGGTGAGGATGTAGGAGGAAAGGAACCCGTCTACATTGCTTGTTGGAATATAAAGTTGTACAGCTGCTATGGGGATCAGTGTGGAGATTCCTCAAAAAACTGAAAGTAGAAATTCCATTTAACCTAGCTCTTCCCCTTCTAGGGATCTTCCCAAAGAAAGGAAAGTTATCATTGCAGGAATTCATGCACACCCATGTTTGTAGCAGCACAATTAATAATAGCTAAATCTTGGAAACAACCTATATGCCCATCAACAGATGAATGGATAAGGGAAATGTATTTATATGCAGTGGAGTACTACTTTGTCATAAAGAAAGATCAACTTGAGGCTTTTATAGGTAAATGGATGTAACTGGAGATCATGATATACTTGAATTAAGTTTCTGAAACAAATTGCATAGAAGCTTATATATGGTATAGTTTATCTCATGAAAAACTTAGTGAGAGAGAGAGAAAAAATTAGAAGATACGAAATAGGGAGATCTTTTTCAAATGGTTGGAAGAGTAAGAGAAAAAGGGTAGGAAGGGGTTGGAATAAAAGAGAAAAAGAATGAAGGGGCAGAGTGATGAATATAGAGCTTTTCCAAGTGAGAAGGTGGTGAGAGTTGGAAGGTGCAGGGAGGGAGCACAGGGGTAGGGGATGAAAACAAAAATAGAGAATAAAAGCATTCAGATGTATTGTGTTCATGCCGCAGCTCCACACAGCAGTTATACTCATTATGTACCACACACATACAAATAAAAAATAAAATAAAATGGGTGAAAAATGGGGGGAAAACTCACCCCCAAACAGAAATGGCAATGCCAAGAGTCCGGGTTTCAAGGACTATCGCCAGAACTTGGGACCAGGAACGGGGAGGAAGATTCAACCAGCCATGGTGTTTCTAGATACAAACAAGCTCCGAGACCACTTATACACACCTGAGGGCTCCAGGTAGCCGAGCGCTTCGGGGTATGTGTTGGTTTTGTACAATTGCTACTAACTTTGGATGAAAAGACTTTTGTGCCCCTTGGTATGTGTGGTTATTTTAGATTGTGGTATCCTTGATCAACAACCGTCCAAGTGTGAAAAAACAGCAAGGTATGAGAACCCTTACTTTCTCGGACACCCTGAGAGAGTTTACCCAGGCGACAAACATCCGCCTGCGCTTTCTTCAAACCAACAGCTTTCTTGGCCACTTCTCCTCCAATGATCCAACAGTCACTCGGCGGGTGAGTGGTGCTTTACAAGTACCTCATCAGCAGCCTTTGTCTTCTTCCTTTTTTTTTTTTGCTTATAAATTAATTGCCTCAAACTCTTTTAAGTAACCTTTACAGCCATTAGTGATGCAGGCAGGAGGGTTCTTCTTGTCTGAAGTAGGAGATGTAATTAGGTGTCTGAGTGTTTGAAGAATTATTGTACTCAAAGATGAAAGGCAAAAGCTTCTAGTCAGCCTGGTATTTGTCTGCACAGGCTAACTAGTACTGCAATCAACAGTCCCCAAATCTCAGAGGCTTAATGAAATGAAAGTTTGTTTCTTGCTCATGTTATGGTTCAAGATGGGTCAGTAGGTGAGACCGACAGTGTAGTTACTGAAGGAACTAGACTCTCCTGGAGGACCTCAGGTCTGCAGATGGGGCAAGAGAGCACCTCGAAGATCTCCTTGCTCCTGACCATGGTGGTCACCTCCTCTGCTGAGAGGCCATACTACAGTGTGTGTAGGCGTTGGAGGCTGAATAATGTAACCTGGCTGACATGGAGGAGAAGGTAGATGCCTGTGAACTCTGGTGCTCCCTACGGTGTTGGATGTCCACCACAGTAGCTCCGCCTTCTGGCCATAGAGGGTGCTGCAGAATAAGTGACGAGCTAGCACTCTTCTCCCACCCCCAAGATCTGCAGGTGCCTCCTCTTGGCCAAACCCAACAGGAAACCAGGGAGCCAGAGAGCCCAAGATTGTAGCCCAAGGAGTTCAGCTTCAAGGCAAAAGACAGGCCCTGCCTGGAGGGCCGAATTGGAGACCCTCAGTGCACTTTCTAGAGCTGGTTTCTGATATAGGCAATAGCAGAGAGTTGGAGAGTGAGAAGAAGGTGATATATTTTATTTTGAGTATTTTGCAGAAAAACCAGGTGTTTTGAGTATAGGCGGCCTGTCTTCCCTATTTGCTACCCTCTTGGTTCTCTCTGAACATGTAGGTGGGGACTGAGTTAGAGCCAAAGATAGATATAAATTTATAAGTGAGAGTTGGGATTGCTGGTCAACTGCAACTTGACCAACTGCAACTAGCTTGTCGTGGTCTTCCTCTCCCACCATGAACTGTCTTTTTTGAAGGTTACAACATTTGTGCCCATGTCTATATTATCTACCTTTCCACTTAGTTGGACACAGACTTTCCACTAAGTAATGCTTTATGGAGCATATCCCAAATTTAATCCTGAGCCCTCCAACCTAAGATGCTTCTCTGATGGGGGAGGAGCACAATGCCAGCTATTCCGTCACACATCCCCAGTGCTTCTTTGTCTCTATTGCACCCTGAATATACATGGAAAGAGAAACTTCTGTGGCTGTCAGCCATAGCCTCTGGGTATTAACTTGTTACCCAAAACACTGGTAACCCTGACTTTATGCAGTATTACTGGAGAGGTTAAGTTTGCACCATACCAGGTGTTGCCAGGAAGCTTTGGCACTTGAAAAATATTTAATCAGGGAACTCCAACTTCACATGAATAGGGCTCCTTAAGATGACTACACTCAACAACAAGACAAATACAGAGACCCTCTTGTCCTTGTGAATTCAAGGACTGCCTTGCTGACAGATATTCTCACCTACAGCATGCCTGAAAGGGAAGGCTTGTTCCACATTACATTTCTCCCATCCTGTGCCATCTCCTGCCAAGTCTAGGAAGGCGGGAAGCTGGCAGCAGGGGCCACCTTTGTTGCTGGTGGAGAGGCCTTGGCATTGAGGTGGCCTGTGCATATATGCACATCCAAAAGCTGACTCTGTCTCACCTTTTTGGAGATTAAACTGCTAACTTTGGCCTTTTGACCCTAAACTAGCAAAGTTTCAACAACTGCCAACAGCTGGTTGTCCATCTTTATAAATGTTCTTTCCCTTCCTGCAGCCTAGGATGGTAGGTTGCATGTAGTAGGGACACAATTTTCGGTACAGAAGTTATATTTGGAAAATAAATATCTTCAGCTTGTAAAACTCGGATTTACAAACAGACCAACCACCTTGGAAGCACTTAATCTCTTTCCAATAAGCTATGGGTATGATTCTTTTTGAAGGCAGTTTTTATCCATGCATTTAAAGCAATTGTTTTTTTTTTTTAAAGAATGGACACATTTAGAAGTTCTTTAAAATTGAGTTTGATTGAGGAGTGCATTTATTGTGTAAGACAGGTTACCTAGGGTTCCTTTTTGTGTTGAATTCAGCAGGAGAATTGGTTCAAGAGCACAGGATAAAAGAGAAGCCAAGTCAGTACTGATATGGCTTAAAGATGAATGAGAAATAATTATGCTGAAATTTAGTAAAACTGGCCTGTTCTGTTTTCTGTTGTGTAGTATTACTACAGCGTAAAGGATATCACCGTTGGTGGGCGGTGTTTTTGTAATGGCCATGCTGAAGCATGCAGCACAAACAATCCTGAGAAACGGTATGTACACTGTTCCACTCTTGCTATGAATAAATACAATTATTTCAGTAGATGTTTGCATCCCATTAAATATTTCTAGTCTCCTTTCCTCAGTAGGAGTGTTTCCAGGTCAACAAAAATGATGTGTGCACACCTCTCCTCCTGTAGCCCTCCACTTCCTTCCACAGCTCCCCAGTAGGCCCATGGCAGGCATGACCAATCAATTGCAGCACTCTATGGATGATATGGGATACAGCCACTAATCATTTTTTCCTCTGCAATTTGATTTTGCTTTTACTTGGTTGTGGGGGTCCTGCCATGTTTGATGTTTTCTACCTCAAGTGGAATAGGCACAGAAGGTAAGAGCACACCCTGGGTCTGACCCGCTGTGAACATATTTTCATGCAACCAAAAGCCCTTAAAGCATGATGAGCTAGTCAAATGAATTTCAGCCCTGGTTAAAGTGTGCCTACACAAAGGGATTCAACAGTGAAAATATGTTCCTAAATCATCTATGGAAACACTGTGTTTGCAAATGTTTAAATAATGCTTTTCTGCAGTTCAAATTATATTTCAATGATTTAAAGCGTTAAGAAGGAACATAGAAATATTTAATTTTAGATGCTTTTTTGAGGTACTAAAAGTACCCATATGAAAATTACTTAATGAGGGGTGATACCCAGAGTAAATCTAGAACAATCAGGAGTTTTGAATATTTATTGCTAAGAAATTACTCAAATATCCTAAACACACAAGCCACACTCACTGTTTGATGTCATTGGTCTCAGAAGTCTGATAATGATTAGATTTCACTAGGATGAGGCTTCTGGGCAGGCCAGGGTGAGTGCTGTTTTTTTTTTTTTTTATTGCATTCCTTTTTGTTTTCTGCTCTTCTTATGCCACTTTACATCTAATTTGGCAGTGTGGTTGGATGATACTGACCTGTCAGCTTAGTCTATCCAATTGGCTTAACATGAAGGTCACCATTTCTTTCCACTATGGACCATCATGAATAGAGCCAGTGCTAGACACAAACAACAGAATGTAAGCCTCCTTTTGTGATTTACCCGATGTTGCCAAACGTCATTAATAATTAATTACATTTGGCAAGACAAATAAAATACATTTATCAACCCTGGTTTAATGGGATGAGAGGGTCATAGATTTTCAAATCCTTTTAAAATATATTTTTTAATTGTAGTAAAATGCACATTCCCTAATTTTCCATTTTAACCACTTATAAGTAGTGTTGAGTACATTCACAAGTATGAAAGCGAACTCCAGAAGTCTTTTCATCTTGCAAAGCTACAAGTCCATCCCAATTAAACCACCATTCGCTGTGCCTGCCAGGTTCTGGCCAGCACCATGCATCTCTCAGTTGGTATTATTGTGAGTTTCATCTGTGGGGTGGGAACTTACAGTGTTTTTTTGGCAGCTGGTTTAGCTCATTTAGCATAATGTCTTCAAGCTTCGTCTAAGCTAAGCAATTTCCTCCCCCTTTAAACCGCAGTAATATTTCCTTGTCTGTATAGGACCACATTTTGTGTCCTCATCCATCCATAGTTGGGCAGCTGGGTTTCCTCCGTCTTTTAGCTGTTGTGGTTAAGGCAGCTGAGAACATAAGTATGGCCCTTTTTTGGTTTTTGGCTCAAGCATACTTTGCAAACAATAAGATGTTACGTGGTCAGCAGTTGTGCACATTTGTGTTACTAATCAAGATGGATACTTGTAAGGATGGAAATTATTGAATACTAATCATTTTCTCTCAAAATTTTACTTAGAGTCTAGAATTCTCCTTAAGATGTGTTTACCAGAGATGTCTGTTACTTTTAGTCAGATTCAGTTTGTATATCTTTCAGCCAACTTTGTGTTCAGGCAGAGTTGTCACTACCACCTAGTGTGGTGTGTTTTGTAGAGCTCTTCTCCCTGACTGGTGACAGTCCCAAATGTTACCATCCCTCCTTGGAGATCCAGGGGCATCTCTGAGGGTGCTTGTCCACCCAGTGACTGATGTGTAATCAGGAAAGCCTTGTTCTATTTTCACTGTGTATCCTGATGGAGGGTAGAGCTCTAGGATACAAAATCAGGTAAGTCCTGAGTTGGAGAGGAGACACAAAATGGTGCCATGTGGGATAGTAATGGAGGTCACTGGAAACAGACTCAGGTGTCCCCTTAGAAGGACTGCCAAACCCTGTTGACCCTGACAGACCTGGACGACTTGTGCCCTGGTTAGTTAATATCTCCCAACACACATGAGCAGAGAGGCCATCTCCCCTGGGCTGGGCTCAGTCTGCCAGCCCACTCCAGCACCATTACTTTGCACTCTCTTGTCTACTGTTTTCTCCAACCCTACAGACTAACCGTAAACAAGCTCTGATGACATCTACACCCAGAAAGAAGAAAAAATCTTAGTATACTTAAGGGGACTCAGTGACTTAGTAGAGGGAGCCAAGGCTGGATAATCATTAAGTTAGTTGCTAAACAGGCACAAGAAGGCTTTCACCGTATTGTCCTTGATGCATGGATAGATGGACCACACGTTCAATTCTGAGCTCCCTAGTTACCAATTAAAAAAAGGGAAAGCTACTTGGTTTCATATTTATTTTATTTTCTCCCGCTCATATTTATATTGCTTATATAGATTAAGGGGTTTCATTTTGGCAGACTGTACATGCACATAACAGAGTTTGACAATTTCAGCTCCCCTTATCTCCTCATTCACCCTCCCTCTTTCTGTTAGTTTCACATTTTTGGAAGTTTCAATGTGAATAATGTATTTTGCTCATAACCATCCCTCCATTGTCTGCCCTTTCATTCCCTCCTCTCCTTCTTATTTCCTTCCTCTTGTCTAATAATAATCTCACGTCTGCTTTCTTGTCATTTTTCTTAGATTCCACATATTAGGAAAAACATGCAGCATTGTCCTTCTGGTCTAACTTATTTTGCCCCACATGATTATCTCCATATCCATCTATTTCCTTACAAGTGACAGAATTTCATCCTTTCTTTTAACTGAATAATATTCCACCGTGTATACACACCAAGGCATCTATATCCATTCATCTATTGATTGTCATCTAGACTGGCTCCATATCTTGACTATTGTGATCATGCCGCAGTGAGCATGAGTGTGCAGGTGTCCCCCTAGGATGCTGACTGTAATTGCTTCCGGTGCATACCGAGGAGTGGTACTGCTGAATCAAATGGAAACTCCATTGTTTGATTCTCAAGGAACCTCCATAATGATTTCCGTGGTGGCTGTGATAATTTACATCGCCACCAGCAGTATAAAAGGGTTCCTTTTGCCCTGCATCTTCACCAGCAGTTACTGTTTCTCATATTCTTGATAATAGTCTTTGGGACTTGGGTAAGAGGCAACCTCAGTTCAGTTTTTATACATATTTCATGTGGTTTCACATTTCACTGTGATTAAAATCTAAAAACTAATCAGTTGCTTGGGAGAAACAGATTGTAGATATGGGGACCAGATATAAATTTTCCCTGGGGGTTGGGAAGCATTATTGAAAAGGATTCTCTACTGAATGACATGTTTAATAATATTGTCATAGCAGACACAAGGACAAATTTTCTATATAACCTGAAGCCTGGACTAAGAGCAATGACTTGAGAGTGACAATATGACTCAGACAGTTACCCAGCTCTTTTGTTTTTCTTTTTTGATACTGTGCTCAATTTTAGTTTAGATAGATGGACCATGTGTTCTTCAAGAAACGATCCCTAAATATTCATTCAGCCCTCATATGCCAGGTATTTTGTTGGCAATGAGCCGAATGCCTCTCTGACAGAGGTCACTTGGTTGCCAGCTGCTATGTGCTGCCATCTAAATTACATCCATGTCCTTTAAGAGGCAGTTGAGCAGGCAGCAAGATGACACCTGCTCTTAGGAGTGTGACTAAATGCGTGCCATCCCAGCTTTCCTGGAAGGAGCGCTGAGGGAATTTCACAGGCCCTGCCAGGAAACTTCTTAGACAACTATTTGGAACCCTCTTGCCTGCATGGACGAATGGAAAACTCAAAGCTTGGAGTTCTAACCCAATACCAAAGCTACCGCCATCCATTTTAACATGGAAAACTTTTAAGGCAAATGTGAGATTTTCTGGTCTTCACATTTTTGCCTTGCCAAATGATCTCAGCTGTTGGTCCTGTGACAGAGCAGAGAACTCTGAGTTCTTTCTGGTAGCTGTCCCTCAACCAGCTATGCACAACCAGAGGTTGAGAGGAGGAAACACGAGCAGACCTTTCCTCAAAACTACTTCAGATGCCGGTAAAGATGTGACATTGAACTCACCCCAGGAACCTCAGAATCAGTGCTTGCTTGTTGCTTCATCTGTTGTAGCATAATGTGACATGGGAGAAAGAGTGAGGGGGTTCAGAGAAGCCTGGTTCTCCATTTATCACTGCTTGATTTTTAGCAAGTGTTTTACTACCTCCACATTCTAGTTTCACCATCGATAAAATGGAGATAAGAAGCAGGATGTGGGGGCTTGAAATAACATACACAGCATGGTTTGCTATAACTATTCCATAAATGTTGCATGGATGATCCTTTGACTGTAGTCACATGTCACTTTGGCATACCGGAACAACTGATCTTAACCAAGACTTTTCAATAACTACAGTATGCTTTGCCCACACATGCCCAGGCTCCAGTGCGAGTGCCAGCACAACACCTGCGGGCAGATGTGCAATACCTGCTGTGCGGGGTTCCATCAGAAGCGCTGGCAGCCGGGGACACTGCAGCAGAACAATGAGTGTGAAGGTGGGTGCTGGGTCCCCTCTCCACTCGAGAGTGATGCCATGGCTCCCTGAGCCTGTGAAGAGGCTGGAGCATGTCAGCTTTAGGACTTGAGGCCAATATTGTATAGGACCCCTTATCCCTGGGGTAAGTTTCAAGGTCCCCTAGAGCCCAACATAGTATATGCCATATTTTCCCTATATATACACACCTCCAATAAAGTTGAATTTATACACTAGACATAGTAAGAGTCAACAAGCACTCATAACAAAATAGAACAGTTATAACGATATACTGAAATAAAATTACCAGGCATCTCTACTCTTGTTCTTCAAGGATACTATTAGATAAATAAGAGTTAGCCCTTTGAGCCTCAGTTTTTCTGTCTGGGTTGTGGGAATTACATCTCTCACTTCAGAGAGTTACTGAGCAGATTAAGTGTGATAATGTGTGTAAAAGCTTTTCACAGTACATGAAGAACTCAGTTATTGTTAGTAGTAACAATATCAGTAACAGTGATAATCTTTGTGTATAAAGTCTAATTGGCATTTTGGTGCATTTCAATTTGTTATAATTGCTTATCTTTTCAAAAAAGAGGAACCAGTCTCATTTAATATCAGATGGAGGGACCTGTACATTATATAATGTTATATACCAGTCTTTGCGTAAAAGTCCCTAAAGTACTTCTCAAGAGAGGCCCTGGTATTCCAGAAAGGACTTTACCATAGTAATGGTGAAATATTGATCTAGTATGCATTTTTTTCAGCCTGCAATTGCCATGGTCATGCCACAGACTGTTACTATAATCCGGATGTTGAACACCAGCGCAGAAGCTTGAATACCCAAGGCATCCGTGCAGGTGGAGGGGTCTGCATCAACTGTGAGGTGAGGCACCAGTTAAGTCGAAGTGGATGAGTCCTGACAAGGTGTGAACATTCTGCAAGCTCTGTTCGCAAAGAATTAGAGGGAATTAAAAGTCTTTTCTAAGACCATTTCCCCACGTTTGGCCACAAAAAAGCCTTTTTAGCTGGATGTAATTTAGGGGTCGTAAGGGAAGTGGACTGAGATGTGTGTATCTGAAGCCTTTGAGTGTGTGCTCCAGGTCAGTCTTTGCCTAAATCAAGAGAAGAGCTCCTGGCTACTATCCAGCTTATGGTGGAAAGGCTCCGAGATAGGAGGGGCAGGTAGGTACCAACTTCAGTACTGACCTTAAATCCTGCTTTCAGGAAGATTCTGAGTCTACACACATTGAGGAAGTGTGTCCTGATCGGTTAATGTCTTCTGCCATAGTATGAAGCACTTGTTAGTCACCTCTTCTAGGACAGCTGGATTCCCTGGAATCCTAGCAAACTAGAAGTGAGTTCTGCAGTTTGATAAAGGACAGTTATTGAAGTCCAACAACTAGCATTGCATTAGTGGTAACATATTGAACTCCTTTGTTTTAAATAGTGGGAATAAGACCAGGATGTTTACTACTTACCACTTCTGTTAAACACATCTAGAGTTCTTAACCATTGTGATAAAACATAGTGTGAAGTACTGAGTTTCATTCCCAGTGCAAAAAAAAAAAAAAAAAAAAAAGATTTAACACAGGCTTTTGGGTAGGAATTGACAAGTAGGCTTGAAAGTGTATAGGATATGTAAATTGCCCACAACATACAAAGTCATCAAGAGGATTTATCATAATCATAAAGAAATGATACATGTTCAGAGAGACAGATTATGTCTACCCTGTTTGATCAATATGGAACATATATATGTATGTAAACATCACGTGGTACTCCATATATATTTATAAATACAAACATATTTTATACATAATTATGTATATAAATTATAATTTTTATTTTTTTCTGTATCTGATTTAAATAAAATAAACAGCTGAAAGATTTATATTATTTTACTTTAAGACTAATTATAAGGCTATAGAAATCAAGACAATGAGATGTTGACATAAAGTAACAACAGGGGCAGAAGATAGACCCACACATCTGTGGATATTTGAATTTTGATAAAAGTACCAAAGCAATCCAATGAGGGGACAGCTCTTTCAACAAATGTTCCTGGAAAAAACAGATTTTATGAGAAAAAGGATAGACTTTCATCCTTACTCAAATTCTTAAAAATTAAACTGGTAAAAAGTTAAACTGTGAATGTGAATCACAAGTAAAACTAAAACTGTAAAGCTTTAGAGAAAAATACAGAAAAATGTTCTTTTGATTCAGAGAATGTAAAAATTTTCTTAGGTCATGTGCAGCAGTAACCATAAAAAATGAGCAACTGAATTTCATCAAAGTTAAAAAGGCCTGCTACAACAGACAATATTAAGAAAAAGAACAGGCAACCTGCAGAAGATACTAAAAAGACTAAATCTGACAAATAATTACATCCAGGATATATAAAAAACTCTCACACCTCACTTATAAAAACAACAATAACTCCCTAGAGTATCCAAAAGATTTAAACAGCCACTTCACAAAAGTCGGTATGTAAATGGTCAATAAGAAATGCTTACTGTTCTTACTCAGAGAAATGCAAATCAGAATGGCATAGTACTACACAGTCACCAGGATGGCAATTATTATAAAAGGCTAATTGTGTTTTTCAGTTCTTCATATGTTCTAGATATAAGTCCTTTGTCTGAAGGATAGCTAGCTAAATTTTTTTCCCACTCCATAGATTGTCTTTTCATTCCATTGGTGATTTCTCTTGTTGTGCAAAAGCTTTTTAATAGGATGAGATCCTAGTTATTGATTCTTTGTATTATTTCCTGTGAGATCGGGGTTTTGTTCATGAAATCTTTGCCTACACCTGTATCTTCAAGAGTCCTGCCGATTAGCTCTTCTAGCAGATTTAGTGTTTCTGTTTTAATATTTAGGTGTTTGATCAATTGTGATTTTAGTTTAGTGCCTGATGATAGACACAGGTCTAGTTTTAGACTTTGGCATGTAGAAAGCCAGTTTTTCCAGCACCATTTATTAAAAAGGCTATCTTTCTTCCAGGGAATGTGTGAATTCATGTGTAAACATTGCATTGTCTACCTAGTGTGAGAAACTGAAGGAGTAAATAAGGACCAAATGTATAATAGGTATTGTGAAATGAGAAGGAATTGTTCAAAAGGAAAGAAGAGCTAGGGTGGAGAAAAGGGTAAAGGAAGGAAGGCAAAAGGGGAAGAAAACTTAATAAAAGAGAATAAAATGGAACCAAAGCTTTGCAAATAGACAAGGGAAGATGGGTTGAAAGGAAGAGAGGGGTTTGGGAAAAATAGAGAAAGCAAAATATATAATGTATAGGTACAAACTCCCTATGATGGATACAATCATTATGTATATCTAAAATGTACCAATAAACTTAATTATATTTAAAACAACATAAATGGGTCATTTTTTCTAGATTCATCATTTTATTTGGCCTCTAAAAAGTTTTCAGTAAACGTGGCATCTGACTTAATCTTTCTTAAATAGAATTTTTTTGAACCGGTAATCAAACTCAGGACCTTGATAGAATTTCTTTTTAAACATGATTGTCTTCAATGAAAAAGGCTCACTCGTGGTCACAGACAAATAAAAATGGCTAATTGCACCACATTTTGATGAGGCTGTAGAGCAGCCATGCTTACCATACATGGCAGGTGTGAATACAAAAATGGTGCCACTTCTTTGGGACAGAATTTTGGTAAACTAAACATGCACTTATCCCATGACAGATTTACTCCTAGGCACGTGATAGCTTATGCAAATAATCCCAAGCTGGAAATAGTCTAGGTGCTCATCAGTAGTAGAATGGAGGAGCAAATTCTGGTGTATTCATGCAATGGAAAGCTAAGGAGCAACAGAGAGGACCAAATTACTGATGTGTGCAACATCTAAGAATCCTGAAGCATATGTCAAGTGAAAACCAACCTACAAACAACAGCAACAAGAAAAGAGCATGTATTATGTGAGAGCCATTTAAATTCTAAAATATAAAACTAACCAATAATGGGAAAAAACAGAATCGTGTTTGACTCTGAGGAGGTGGTGATAGAGGTTGACAGGGAAGGGACATGGGAAAGTGTCTTGGGTGATGGTTTTAGGTGAGGTGAGGTCTCAGTTAGGTGAGGTGAGGAATTGGGTCTCACCTGTGTATACATCTGTCTTAACCTGGTAAATGTACAAATAAGAGCTCTGTGTTTATTGTATTTACATCCAAAGAACAAAATCTGTGAACACATGTTGAACTCCTGTTAATTAAATCTGTGCTGAAGTACTTAGGGGAAAGTAACTCTTTTCCATAACTCATTCTGAAATGCATAGGAAATAGGGTGGATTGATGGATGAATAGAGGAATGTATAGGTGGATACTTACACAGTAAAGTAAAATGTTAATGGTAAACTGTGTGGGTAGAGTATAAATATTGACTTGTAAAATTGGAAATTTAAAAAAATACAGCAGTACTTGAATTCACAAATACTTTTGTTTGTCAACAGTTTGGTTTGTAAACAAAAGCATTTGGCAAAATTTTGTTTCTGTTTGAAACTCTGCATCAGGTGATGAACACAACCGTGGCCATCTTTCCCACACAAATACGTGACGATCTTTTCTAGACTCATGGATCAAATTAAGTTCATGAACAAAGTTACCCCTGTAAAAGGTATGGAAAGGAACAATGAGAAAAGGCCAGCAGCACAACATTTTAAGTGATTCTTGATTTCTTTCCCTTTGGTGAACATCGATATACTTTTTAAGATTGAAGATTACCCATATTATTTGAGATAATGTGTGAAGATGTTTTATCTCCATCTACTAACACAAAGTTTAGTCTCTTCCATAAAAATATGAGTTTTGATCTAAGTCTTAAACTTGTTTCCTAGTTGTTTGCATCTCACTATTTCCAAATTGTTTGTCTCTGTCATATACATCCACTACATAAACTAAGAGATAGGGTCCAGAAGCAAATAGAGCACATGTGACCACATTTTCTCCTGAAACAAATCCTACAACTTGACAGAAAAGATACTTTAAAAGCCCAATATCCCCTCCTTCCAAAATACATAATAATTTGAAAATCAGGAAAGAGTGTTATCAACAAACTAGGAATTTTAAGAGATTCCATGAAGATAAAAAGCAAAAACCCATACACGAAGGAACACACAGCTGTGAATGTTGGAATGATTTAGAATTGTTCTGAGAGGCAACAAAAGCATTGGGGAATCTATGGCCAAACCTATAAAATTTTATTGAAATTCATAAATGAAAACTTACATGGAAAGGCACAATGTGTTTCCATGCTTAATACTATAAATACACATCACTTCTGTGAAACCAATCTATCAATTCAGGACAATCATGATCAGAATTTCCACAGGACTTTAATGAAGGGGCCAGACTGATTCTCAAGTTCTTATTGAAAAAAGAATAGATAAGAATAGATAATTTAGGAAAGATGAGCAATTACAGAGAAAATGTCTTTTTCAAGTCTATCATGAATCTGTATTGAACTTAATGTAGGGATAAATCATTCAATAGAACCTCATAGTCTTAAAACAAATTCATGTTGATGTTAATTTTTCGCTTATGATGAAATGACATTTCTAACAGAAAAGAAAGATTTGGAACAGTTGTTTCTTCATTTGAGGGGAAAGCCGTATCCAATGTCATATACAGAGGATATAGGACTTGGGAATGCTGACTGGGAAGGGAGAGGAGAGGGGCCACTCCAGGGCCAGTTGGCTTGGTGAATTATAAAGCAATGCTTTAAGATCAAGTTTGGATTTGTTGGTAGAGGAACATATCCTAGAGTAGGTTCTGTGCAGTATTTATAAGGGGAAAATGATAAATTACCTGCCATTGGCTCGGGACAGGGGATGTGAAGTGAGGACCTCAGTGACAGGCTGGCCCTGGAGACTTCCAGATTGTGTCTTAGTCTATTTGTGCAGCTATAACAGAACACCTGAGACTGGAACATCCATAAAGAACAGGTTTTTATTTTCACGATTATTGAGGTTGAGACATCCAAGGTCAGGTGCTGGCAGGTTCAGTTGTCTGGTGAGGGCTGCTGTCTCTTCTGAGAGGGACCTTAGTGTTACGTCCTCCAGAAGAAAAGAACGCTGTGTCTTCACATGATGGAAGGCAGATGGGCAAGAAAGCCAACGATGCTGAAGCCTCTGGTATAAGGCCTTCGCTGCGTTCACGAGGGAGAGTCCTGATGGCTAATCACTTCTTAAAGGCCCCACTCTCAACGTGGTCATGTTGGCCATTAAGTTTTAACACTTGATTTTAGAGGCGACACATTCCAACGATGGCTGGTGGTCAAACAACCAACGTCAGAGAGCCAGACCCTGTGTTGTAGGGCAAGCAGTTATCAGAGATAGCTGTCTTCTCATGTGGTATTGATTTTATGTTTATTTCTTGGGTTTTCTACTTGAGTATTTGTTTAGCTAGGAGAAATTTTCTGCTCGCGGTTTCCATCAGCACCCACTGCACTCTTTAGCATGGATAGTTGAGGTTTCTCATCTTACAGTGGCATGGAAATGCAAATGGAAGCACCTACTCCTCTCATGAAGACTGCTTCCCAATACAGAGCCGACAATAGTTACAGAGTCATCACTTTCCTTGGGTTTTGACTGGTCTTGGTCCAACTAGGACCACGTGCCCGTGAATAGAGATATAGCAGTGCATCTGGACCTCTGTCTGTGCAGGTCTGAGAGAACCACCCAAGAGTTCAAGCAAACCATGCATCTGCAGAATAATTTGTTGTTCATTCTCTGTTTCTCATTGTTATTAGTTGTGTCTTAGAAATATAACTTCTTTGTGGCGGGTGCTTTTTGCTAGAAGGAAAAGCTTGGACTGCCTGCCTCAGAGAACATTTCTTATTTTCTCTTCTAATTGAAAAAGATTTGGTAGGTTGACCTGATGTCCTTTGTCCATGATAAGTCACAGTGGCGAACACTAGAGTGGAGGGTTAGTGGACAGTTGATGGAAAGGTGACAGATATTCCCTATTTGCCCATAATGTGTGTGTATGTGAACGTTAAGTCAGAGAAGTGGCCATCATGGTTTTTAACTTCAGTGTTAAACTGAATTCAGATTTTAGCCCACAGGACAAGGAATAGTATTAAAGTAAAGCCTGTAGTTAATAAAATCCTCTAAAACGGGAGAAAACATAGGTCTTTGTTCTTCCCTCTGTGTGTCTATGCAGACTTTTGTGTGGTTCATAGTTATTTTTGTTCTTGTTAATTTCCTATCAACTTTCCTTTCAGTAAAAGAAAGAGTACTGTTCTCTTAATCATTTACAAATTAGAGAGGGGCAGAATCAAGCTAGAGCTATGGTGTATAGTTCTTGGAAACTGGTGGTGCATGCTGGGTAATTTGATTTTATTACAATTACAAGGAATGACAAACTAGAAAATTAACCACAAACTAGAAAAAGCTGCTGAGTATCATACTTTAAAATGAGCTCTGTGTCTGAGACTCATGCCTACATTTTGGGTCTACATTTTCTATTCAGATAATAGAACTATTCGGAAAATGGATTCATGACGAAAGCGCTGCTAAAATTAGAATGGCTAGAGATGGAGGTCTGTTTATACTAGTTCTTCCAAAATTGGAGATGATATATATGCACACATGACCTTTTTATTCCTTGGGTTAAACTAAAGTTGCTTTGCTACTCACTTGTCACTTCTTCTGAATGAAACCAGGGGAACTAGATCTTGAGTTATTTTCTTACTCAAGTGTCAAGTGCTTCATTGAAGTAAATTCTTTGGTGGAAGGAACAGCCTGGGGTGTCTAGGTCATGAATCCTTTCATCATTTCCACTTCTAATGGTAAAAAGAAAAAAAAAGAAAAAATTTTCAGAAGCAAGGTTAAACCAGTATCCTGTGACACATCTTGGAGACCCAAGGTCAAGATCAATGCTTACGTTTTTAGTGACTTTGAAATTACAGCTGGAGATGGTAGAATTATTGTTTATCTGGGTGAATCACACAAAATAAAGAGCACTGAACTTCTCCTGCAGTATCCTTTCTTCTGAGTTTTGTTTGTTTCTTTCTAGCACAACACGGCAGGGGTGAACTGTGAAGAGTGTGCTGAGGGCTATTACCGCCCTCACGGGGTTGCAGTTGATGCCCCCTATGGCTGCAGACGTAAGTTTCATATCAGCTTTGTGTATCTGGGACTGTGTGTACTGCTCTGAAAAAAATCCTCAGGCCTGTACTACCCAGTGAACAATCTTCTGATTCCCTCCCTGTTCAGACTATTGGTTCCACTTCTTGCTAGTGGTCTGACCTCCAGTTACATAATCTCTCCAGGCCCCAGACTTCTTGCAGGTAAACAGAAATGATAACATAACCCATAAAGATTACATAGGATGTTATCAGACAGTACTTAAATTAGGCTGTCTCGTACTAGACTGCAAGAAATATTAGTGTCGCTGTGTTCTGATATGTTTCTGTGGCCCAGTAAATTCAGCTTCTGTCCGAATTAGCATCGAAGCAACGTAGTGATCAGTGCACATGGGTTAGAAATGTCATCGTGTTTAATGTCAGTGCAGTTCCTTGAGCATTGGCCACATGCAAGGCATTTGGCCTTAAAATGCTGGCATGGAGGTCTCATTAAATCACCACAAAAAACTTAGCACATGGTATTATTAGTCTTATTTTTAGCTGAGAAAACCAAAGGGTTTGAGTAGCTAAATACATCAATCTGGGTGATATAACCACTAACAAGTAGATCCAGGATGTTATTAATTGCTGTCTGGCATGACAGTGCTGTAACATTTGTTTTTTTTTTGTATAGAAAAGTGGCACTAGTTTCCCCCTGTGGAAGCGTGAGTCTTAGGCCGGGTTATGGACTTCACCCTGCACGTATAACCTAAGCCAGTGATGGTGAACCTCTCAGAGCTTTGAACAATACGAACAGCCCGCTGGCACGTGTGCCACAGATTCACCACCACTGACCTATAGGCTATGTAACAGTTATTTTATGTTGTCTGGTTGTCACTGCTGGAAAGCAAACCCAACTCTGAAGTTGGACTCTGTGCCAACCCCCAAGTGAATTTTTCCTATATAAACATTCGAGCACATTAAAGCCTGAAGAATATGTAACATGATTTGCTCCTCTCTAGGGTACTTTTACTTACTAAAAAGTCTTGCCACTTCCTTCCTTCTTTCTCATCATCTTGTGAAGTATGCTTGCTGCTTGTCTCGTGCCCACAAAGGGCAGGCATTGTGAAGGAAAACGGGGTGTTGTTAATGCAGTTGTACCTATTCAGAACCTCACTTCCTTATTGCTGTCCTAGTTCTGTTCCTCTTCATTAAGTGGTCCATGGATACATAGAGGCTTGCTACAGAAGATCCACAGGCCACATAACTGTAAACAAGTTATGTGGAAGCTATCAGGAGATGCCCAAACTCCCAGTTTCTCGCAGCAAATGGACCAGATGAGTGATGGCAGTATTTTTCCTGCCTCGGGTCACATACTGCCACATCCAGTGAAGCCCCCAAAATGATATTACCAAACCTTTCATACTCCAGCCATGTCCCTTTGAAATGCAAGCCTGACAATCATGTTTGGTTGCAAACACTGCCTTCGGCAAACTATACCCTTCGAATCTAACATCTGGGCGATGGGCGTAATCTTGTTAGGCTGTCTACAGACTATGTACCTATGTCTAGGCATCCAAAAGTATTGTAATAGGATCTGCTGACCACTCTGTGGACTTTGCACAGTTAGTTTGTGTCCAGGAGAGACTGTGCTTAGCAGACCTGCCAAGAGCTACAGCGGAGCTCACTCACCCAGCCCTCTGACTGCAGTCTGTGTGCGAGGAGTTTGCCTTGTGTTCAGAGAGCTGAGCAGTGCTCGGTATAATCAGTGATGTTTTTAAGCCCAAGTGAGGGTGCTCACAAAAGTTGCCCCTCGATGCCCCATGAGGTCCAGTCACTGAGAAGCAACAATCAAGGGAGAAGTGGGAAACACTACGTAGGAAACACCACTAAGTGGGAAACACTACGCCCTGCCAAGGAAAACTGGGGACCACTGATCTACTGTGAAGCACGCTGCTGGGAAGTACTGGGTCATTTCTGCTCTATACAGTACAGCCAAGGACCAACCCTTCGAAACTCTTGTTCCTTCAGCTTGCCAGTGTAACCCTGAGCATGCGGATGGCTGTGAGCAGGGCTCAGGCCGCTGTCGTTGCAAGCCCAATTTCCGCGGATACTACTGTGAGAAGTGTGCGGTTGGATACGATAACTTCCCGTTTTGTTCTAGTAAGTACCTGCTGCAGAATGAGAGGCCTCCCTCTGTGCTGTCACTGGCCTCTGTGCATTAATACCTGAGGACATGGCGGTGGGTGGGGGTACAGAGGTTGGGGACACAGGGACATAATAGTTACATGAATGTACTCAAAAGTTTGGAACCTAAGTGTTATATAACCTAAGTATTACATTTTATAGTTTTATTTATCCCTAGGTTGTCCTGTTAATGTATAGACATTGCCATATCAGTAGGTTGAAGGGTCAAATGTTGAATAGTTCAACTTAATAGTGTCCACGTGTGTAACTTATCTTACTAGACCTAGGGGAAATGTCATGAGCTTCCAGATGTTTGTACACTTATCATGTGTGTCATATTTTGGAGACCAGGAAGATACATTTCTTTTTTCTTGCTGTATAATAGGCCAAGCTATTTAGAGCCATCTCCATCCACTGTAACACTAAGACAAGACATACTTTTGGAAATTCTGTAGACCATGAAGCAGCTACGCAAAGTGGTGCAAAAGTATTGGTTCTTATTTTTCTGCAGCAGTAAAAACTGTACTTTTGGGTTAAGATAAGGAAATTTGGTCTAAATTTTTGCTACATGAGTTGTGGTGACTGTAACCCCATGCAGCCTCATAGCCCCTGTAGATGTGTCCTCAGAAAAGTGTACTGAGCTGCGGGATTGCTGGGCAGGACTCCTGTGAATAGAGTGACCTGCTGGCCTGGTGTAATTATTAAAATACTTCACCCAGACCAGGCATTGTAGCAGATGCCTGTAATTCCAGCAACCCGGGAGGCTGAAGCAGGAGGATTGAAAGTTTAAAATCAGCCTGTGCCATTTAGTAACTTAGAGAGACCCTGTCTCCAAAAAAAAAAAAAAAAAGCAACAAAAACAACAAAAATCCCCACGAAAAAACAAAAACGCTGGGGATGTAGCTCAGTGGGAAGGCCTTGGGTTCAATCCCAAGTACCAGAAAAACCAACCAACCAAATTAAAAAACCTAACAAAATATACAAACATCCACTATCACTGCAGAGATTGTCCTAGTTCACATGATAAAATATATTTAAAGGAACCAATGTCTGAAGCTCACATACAATGAGATCACTCATTTTGATTTAGGACTAAATCAACATCATTGCTCTTGCCTTTTTAGTAGAAAGGAGAAGAAAATCAGAGTCCGTTTTATAGCATAAACAAAATTTAAGGGAAAATATGTAAAAGACAGTATTTTTGAAAAGCTAGACTCAACTTTACATTTAAAACCGATAAAGCTGCTGAGACAGCCGAGTTCATCCCTGGTTGGGCTGACACTCAGCTATTGTGAGCACCAAACACACTGTCCACGAATCTCCAATCAGAGTATCTGACCCATCTGGTTTCAATCGTCAGCTCCTGCAAAGAGGGCAACATTGCTCTTCCTCAGCTCAGTCTCTGAATGTTCCCCTCCACTAAGGGAGACGAGCCTTCCTTTGGCTTCACACAATTCAATGTTTTCCTGTAATCTCCCTAATCAGCCTCTGTTTGGTAAAAGTTAATTTTACTGCTACATATCTCATATATATAACCATCACATGTCATCACATGGAATTTGTACTTGCACATGATTTATTGTGGCTTTTGTTTTTGTCTCTCTTTCTTCTCCCTCCTTTCCACCCTTTTTCTGCTTATCTACAAAAGCTTTGTCTCCAATTTTTCCTTCTATCTCCTCCAACTTGTTCCTTTTCCCATTTGAACATTGTGGATTTTATTTTTATTTTTTTTATTAAACTATTTCATAGGATCTCCCACTTCTCCTGTTCCTACTACGACTTCAGAAGATTCAGACACTGGAAATTTTACAAAAGGCAAGTAACCTCTCTTTTGGCTTAACATCAATGACAATGTTATGTTCCACTTCCTTTTCCCGCTCCTTGTACAGGTCACCAAGCCCCAATTCAAGTCCTCTTTCCTAGAGTTTGGCAAATGCCTTTCAGGTATGTCCTAAGTGACCTGTCCCCAACCCAAATTCCCCACTGCAGCCTATCCTTGGAGGCAGAACTCCCTAAATAAGGCACCTGAGCAGGGCTCGGGTTGTATGCTCATCCTATTTTAGTAGAAAGGAGAAGAAAATCCGAGTCCATCTAATTAGTCATCATTCATCTTAACTTATGGGTGGTTATATAGTCATATACTATCTATTGTCCTGGGTAATAAAATAGAATTGTGAACATAGCGTTGAGTTTTGGATGTCTGAAATTCCTAGGCTCAGTTACAGGGAGCATAAATGTTAGTATAAGGTTGTGCACACCTGTAGAGAATAATGAGTAGCAGACAGGATTGTGCAATGGGATCTAGAGGGCATGCTGTGCAGAAGCTGAGCGTGATGCACCAACACTGTTACTGTGGAGACAAAGTCCTGGGCGTGAGGGCTGTGGGGACACCATGGGACAGCTGCGCAGGAGGGGACGGTGCAAGAAAGGGTTAGGACTCAGACTTGTTTTCCTTTTAGTGAAATACTTGTTTTCTCATGTATACATAAATGAATTTCAAAGACTTGAATCAAAAAGAAAATCAGAGTCCATTTTGAAGGATAAACCAAGTTTAAGAGAAAATATGTGAAAGACACTATTTTTAAAAAACTAGCCTCAGCTTTACATTCACAACCAATTAAGCTGCTGAGACAGGCAAGTACATCCCTGCTTAGGCTGCGACTTAGCTGCTGTGAGCACCAAATACACTTTCTGTCCACAAATCTTCAAGCGGAGCATCTGACCCACCTGGTTTCAATCATCAGACCCTGGAGAGAGGGCAACATCACTGATCCTCAGCTCAGTCTCTGAATGTTCCCCTTCTGAGTGAGATGAATCTTCCTTTTGCTTAACACAACTCAGTATTTTCCTGTAATCTTGCAAATCAGCCTCTGTGTTGTAAAAGTTACTTTTACTTGTACGCTTCTTATACATAACCATCACATGTCATCATACGGAATTTGACCTGTACATGATTTATTGTGGCTTTTGATTTTGTTTCCCCTTCTTCTCACTCTTTTCAACCTTTCTTTTCCTGCTTATCTACAAAAGCGTGGTTTGCAATTTTCCCTTCTCTCTCCTCCACCTTGTTCCTTTTCCCATTTGAACATTATGGATTTTATTTTTATTTTTTTAATAAACTATTTCACAGGATCTCCCACTTCTCCTGTTCCTACTATGACTTCAGAAGATTCAGACGCTGGGAATTTTACAAAAGGCAAGTAACCTCTCTTTTGATTGAACATCAATGACAATGAGATGTTCAACGTTCTTTTCCTACTCCTTGTACAGGTCACCAAGCCCCAATTCAATTCCTCCTTCCTCGAGTTTGTCAGATGCCTTGCAGGTGTGTCCTGAGTGACCTGTCGCCCACCCAGACTCCCTATTTCAGACTGTCCTTGGCACCTAAGACCCTGAATAAAGAACCCGGACAGGGCTCGGGTTGTATGCTCTTTCCTTTTTAGTAGAAAGGAGAAGAAAATCAGAGTCCATCTAATTAGTCGTCATTCATCTTAACTTATGGTGGGTTATATAAGCATCTACTATCCATTGACCAGTGTAATAAAATAGAATTGTGAACATAGAGTTGATTTTGGTGTCTGAAATTCCCAGGCTCAGTTACAGGGAGTATAAATGTTAGTATAAGGCTGTGCACACCTGTAGAGAATAATGAATAGCAGACAGGATGTGTACAATGGGATCTAGAGGGCGTACTGTGCCATTCGACCGAAATGGGCTAACACCAGTGCTTGGTAGGTGAAGTCCTGGGTGTGAGGGCTGTGGGGGCACAATGGGAAGACTGGGCAGGAGGGGACGGTACAAGAAAGACTTAGTACTGAGACGTGTTTTCATTTATGTTGAAATACTTGTTTTCTCATGTACACATAAATGCATATCAAAGACTTGAAAAGAAAAGAAAATCAGAGTCCGTTTTATAGCATAAACAAAATTTAAGAGAAAATATGTGAAAGATAATATTTTTAAAATGCTAGACTCAGCTTAGCATTTACAACTGATAAAGCTTCGAGCCAGCCAAGTTCATCTCTGCTCGGGCTGAGACTTAGCTGTTGTGAGCACCAAATACACTTTCTGTCCACGAATCTTCAGTCAGAGTATCGGACCCATCCAGTTTCCATCATGAGACCCTGGAGAGAGCAGCATCGCTCTTCCTCAGCTCAGTCTCTCAATGTTCCCCTTCCTAAGTGAGAGGAAGCTTCCTTTTGCTTAACACAACTCAATGTTTTGCTCTAATCTCCAAAATCAGCCTCTGTTTTGTAAAAGACAGTTTTCCTGGTACACTTCTGATACACATAACCATCATGTGTCATCTTACTGAATTTGTACCTGTACATGATTTATTGTGGATTTTGTTTTTGTCTCCCCTTCTCCTCCTCTCCTTTCAACCT
>PVJX010009804.1:0-13881 GCA_004027295.1 Dolichotis patagonum
TGAATTGTTGCCCCTCTCCCATGTGCCACTTTGCATTGGAGCTAGCCAATTATGGACCAAAACCTTTAAAAACTGTGAGCTAAATAATCTCTTCCTTCCTTAACTTTAGGCATTGGGTATTTCATCCCAGCAATGAGAAAAAAGTAGCTAAGACACTGGGTATCTTCACTTCAAGGAGGTGAGTGGAATAAGTTAGGAGACTATACTGATGAGACATAAAAAAGTTCAATGGTTATTAGTTTAGCCCACTATTACAAGGTAATTGGGTGGCCTATAAACTCCAACCTTAATGATCTTGGACATAATCAATTTTTTTCTAAAAATGCCACTGAAGCCTCTCTACAGACACTAGTAAAATCCCTATTAAATACAAAGAAGTGTCCTATCATGGAAACCAACAATCATAGTTATAGAGATGATTACTTTCAGATATGGGATGATTACATATAGTTAACCCACACTATAGGACACCTTAGTAAAAAGGCCCTCTTATATTGGGAGCAAAAAAATCACTTATTCCCATTGTCCTAATCCTACTAAATACTTGGTATGGAACTGCTTGGGCAATGTATATACACTATATCTTTACAGGTCAAAGATTGCTTTGCAGCAGTCTGGTTTAACCACCCTGAATTAGATGTGAAACTCCCAATGGTATTCACTGGTCCTATGGAACCAATTTATGAAACTGAATACCTTTTGGATAGGTAGAGAGATGCACAGTCAGATTTGCATGGTTACAAGGGAGGAGCATCAAAAATATTGACAAACCTGTAAACTTACTCCATTTACAACACTGATGGTTGTTGTAGTCCAGGTTTGCAAGGGAAACAATTTAATGAAGGACACATAATTTAAAAGATTATTTTATAGTAGTCACCCAAAGAGTCAAATACAAAACAGTGCATGAAATCTGTACACACACTAGAGACCCAAAGAATCCAATTGAGGACCTGGATCCAATGGCAGTTTCCTACATGAATCCTGCTGAAAATGTAAAGCCCATGACAATGCCTGCCATGATTCCAACTGGAGGCCTAGAGCCCACAACAATGTATCATGCAAATCTGTTTCATGGATCTGTGCTGGAAAAGCCTAAAGGTCATGGTGAAAGCTAGAAAGTCTGTGTCAGTGGGGTGAAAAATCTGCCAGCAGGCTGAGGTATCTGCACTTGAACCAGGAAGCAATGCTCAAAATAAGGACCAGAGCTCTCCTAAAAAGTACCACAGCCAACCTCAGCAACAGCAAAGTCCTGAGCTCCTCCAATGATGAGAACAGCCAAGTTCATATCAGGAAATCCAGAATGACAAACTTCTCCAGGAGAACCAACACTATCTACTTCTTCCTCTCCAATTCTCCGTTTTACATTGTTGGCAACAATCCTCAGGTGGGTCCTCCATACCCACTACCATGCTGATTCACTTCAACTAGGTGATCCAAGTTAACCACCATTTGTCAGTCCACCACAATGTCTAGAAGTGAGTTTCACTGGTATGATTATTTGGCTTCTATCTTTGTTCCTTCCTTAGGATTAGAGGTTGTCATGCAAACATGTAACTATACTCAGTGGGCCTTAAGTGACATATCAACTGGTCTCTACTAAATGAAGAAGTAAAATTAATGAGACAAACTGTCCTCTAAAATCAGATGGCATTAAACATTCTAGCAGCAACACAAGGGAATACCTGTACAATTATAAAGTCTAAATGTGTGTACATTCCTGATACTTCTAATATCTCAATGGCTATTCCAGCTATTAAATGACAGGCTAATGCCATGGTACATTCTGAAATTCCCTGGACCTTCTCCTATCTTCTTTGTGGGAAGCTATTACTGGCTCTTCCTAGTGGAAATTTTTATTGGTTGTATTCATAATAGTCTTGTTGATCTTATTATTTGGCCCATCCATAGTTGTTGGGAACCCTGCAGTGTTTTATACTAACAAGGGCCTTTATGTTGATGAGGCAGAGATGGTAGGTTAACAAAGAGTTTGTCCTTTTTCCAAGGTGAAACACTTTTCTTATTACTACTTGGTTCTTAAGGAACCAGGATGTCTTTGGCTGATGCAGTCTTGATCTGGAGCATCACAGCATCACAGGACCATTTGTTATAGACCAATCTGGCTTCTTCAGGCTAAAGGGGGTTGAAGTTGTTGATGGAGGTCAGGAATACTCTGCAGAGCTTTTAACTAGTGGCCCTCAGTAGATAGCAGGCATTTTTATCTTGGGTAGGCATACACCTCAAAGTCTAGAGGAGACAAAGGCAAAGAATCAATTAAGATAATAGAAACAATAGGATGATTATGAGTATATTTCTAGTAATGGCTTCCCATAAAGAGGAAAAGGATAAGGTCCAGGGAATTTTAGAAACTGACATGTCATTGACTTGTCATATACACATTTAGTTTTTACAATTGCATAAGTACTTCCTGTGCTGTTAGAATGTCTAATGCCATCTGATTTTAGAGGATGCCTTGTTTTACTTTTAACTTTTTTATTTAAAAGAGAGAGCAGCTGCAGTGTCATTTAAGGTCTGTTGAGTATAGTTAATTATGGTCTCAATATGCATCACATAACCTTTGTCTGGAAAAAATTTGGTGGATCCCAGTAAAAGGAATCTAAAAGGAATTTAGCATATTTGTTGTTTACATCTGTATTATGCCTTGGGGTTTGGCACCTTCTAGGCAAGAACAACTTTTAATCAAAGCATTTTTAATCAAAGTACATATACCATGGCATGTATAATCAAAGCATGAGCAGTAGGGCTGACAGTTAAGTTTAGAAACTGTTCCTGTTATAGCAAATGTAACCCATTGGCTCTTAGGTCCTTCTGTTGATGGACATTACATAAATTTTTGTTTAAAAATTATCACATGACTGGTGACCTTATGTTGTTTTGGCTTGAATCTCTTGACTGGAGTGCAAGAAAAAGTAAGATGTCTGGATCTGAAAGAAGACATTTATCATCATAAACAATCCTAATTTTATACTTGAAGGTGTGAATATACCATAAGATCAGCAATAATGAATTGTCCTATTCATATGAAACCTTTGTATTAGCATCAAGAACCTTAATATATTTTTTATAACTCAAGTTGGGGTGTCTCCCATAAGGCTATGGAGATTATTGGGGCCTCTGGTTAATGAATAAGAACTGATTAAAGTTACCAGGTGGCTACTTTCTCACCTATTGATTGAAGTCTTGTTTAATCTCTTCTCACCCCAAGGCATTTTGTTTAACCAATTTTAGCATCATTTTAGCATCAGCTGGCAACACAGGTGGAAGCATGCTTTTAAAATCTATAACCCAAATAAACCTTGATTAAATGATCTGAAAATGAAAAGAGAAAAGATTGTTGAGCTCAAATAAAAAGGAACAGCTGTTTACAAAGTAGACAAATGGAAAAACATGAATAAATTATCTGTACAGTGACCATACAGACAGACAACAGATACACAGACTTACAAACATCTTACAAAATCACAGTGCACTCAAATGTATTTGGCCAATTTGAATTATAATAAATAGATTAGTGTGAACCTTTTTACAGGTCTATTAACAGACATCTCTTGAAATAAGAATAGCAGGCCTAGGGTCAGTTTTAGTAGTATGTGCTTGATGTCTATGATTGGCTTATTCTTGAGCTGGCTTTCATAGCTAAGTTTGCTCTTGTGAACTGAGGGTAGTGTTTAGAATCACATATACATCCTTGAAATGTAAATCATAACTATTAGTTATAAATTTAAATTGTCTAATATAATTTTGTGGGTCAACAGAAAAGGAACTAATTTATGGTTAATCTGAGATAAGTTGGCAAAGGAAAAAGGAACATGAATATGAACTAGTCCCTTGGGACCAGCCTGTTCCTAAAGGGGGAATAGTGATTGAGGCTGAGAAGGCTGTGGAGTAGGAGGTGTAGATGGTCACTGAACAGCCAACCAACCAGCAGGCATCTGTGGGTAATTATAGGGTGATTGACCACAAAATGGCCACTTGTCACCATGTGACAGGGAAGCACAAGGTGGTGACTGGTTACCATGTGACATACAACAAGATGACTGCTGCTGATCCCATGATGAGGGACCATAAGATGGCCACTTACCCTGTGATCTGTCACAAGATGGCAGCAGATTGTCACATGGTGGAGGACCACAAGATGGTGGCTGTCCATGTGAGCTGCAGCAAGATGGCTGCTGAGGACCACATGGTATGGGACTGCAAGATGGTGTCCGAGTACCATGTGGCCTGCTAGGTGGCTGAAACACGTGAGACCAAGTGTGGTGAGCCAGCAGGGAGAATGGTAATGCAGGAGCAAAGGGGATAGAAGCAGGGCCTTCTGACAGGATGAATGTCTCAGGTTGAGGAGAGGAAGTAAAGGAAGAGTTAGAGACTGCTGGGGTGAGGAAAGGGGAGAATGAATGAGAGAAGAACACATTCTCAAAGTGAGAAAGGCCAGTATATAGGGGATTTCTCCCAATTTGCCACTGTTGTGACAAAAGTTACATAAATTTTGAAGGATAGAGGGGTCAAATGCTCCCCTTTTAGGCCATAGGCTGCTGTTAAGCTGGTAGGTTGGCCAAGCCATCTGGCAGTAAAAGATCAGTTTTTTGGTTTTTATAGCCCTCTTTAGGCCAAGAGCACCAAGGTTATGAACCAGGTACCCCAGAGGTGTGTTATTTGTGGGACAGGCAATGGTATTCCCCATGACCAAATTAGAGGTGAGAGGCCAAGAGAACAGCATTGCTTTGGGATGTAAGAGCTTTACCTCCCCCTGCAAGGAACATGAAAGCTGTCCTGTATTACACTTATCAAAAGAAGTCATCACCTGTTTTGAAAGTGACAAGGAAAGTACCAACACCCATTCTCATTGGCCACCACTGAGTGCAGGGTGGGGGTCCCACAGAACAAGAGTTTTGCCTCAGGCTGTTCTGTAGAAGGAATGTGAAAACTGCTATCTTTGTCCAGGGACAGCAGTGGATAGGTTCTCTGGCACAAGCTTGCAAATTTCTAAGGCTGAAAACAGCTTTGCCTCAGCTATGCAAGGAATGTGAAAGCTGTTATCCACTGAGAAATTGAAACAGAAAACCTCAAAATGGTAGCTCACCTGTGACGAATGAGGTGGGGTGGTGTTGAATGCAGGCTAGCAGCAGCAAATAAGCAGGTCCTGGAGGAATGAAAAGTGGTTTGTTAGGCAAGGGAACTCAAGACCATGGGTGACCTCCAGGAGCTCACAAACACTGCCAATCCAAGTCACAAGGCACCAAAATGTTAAGAGTTTCAGAAAACTCTAATAACAGAGAAGTAAAAAGTTAAAAAAAAAAAAAAGCATTTATTGAGGATGTGGGAAGAAGCACACAATCCGTGGCATTTGGTTTATCTCCTTCCCTAGAGACAAACATGGTGGTAAGTTTTATGAACTCTGACCTGAAGCTGTGCTTGGGGCAGGCAATGATGATGTGTGAGGAACTGACTGAAATTTTCTTCATGTGTAAATGGGAAAGAGAGTTGCAATTAGGGCTGAAGGAGGAGAAATTGGTAAGCATTCCTGCTTTGGTCTTCTGCCATGTTAGACCATTGCCATAATTGTACAGTAATTTATACTAGGGCAAAACTTTTTCACCTTGCAGTGTTGGAGGAGACAAACACCTCCTGCTGTGGGCTAGATCTCAAGATAAAAGGCAAAACAAATACAACCACATCCTAAGGATTGATAGTCCAGATAGCTCCCTACCACCCTGAGGAAGTCAGGAGTCAGCATCCCAACCCCTACAGAAAGGGTCCCTACTGTTAAGCATGCCCACTTACTACGTGATATGCTTCCCCATTTGTTCCTGATTTAATCAATTTTACCTGTGCAATTAATCTTATTGATTGATCATAGTTCTGTCCTGCCTTATACCGACCTTGTGAATTCCCATTTTCCCCCACCTAGAACCCATCTAACCTCATGATTTTACTCTCTAATAGTCACTAGAGAAGACAGAGTCTTTGGCAACCCACTTGGGACCCCTTCTGTCTCTCAAACAGAAGCTTCCTTTCTCTCAGTAAATATATTCTGCTGTTAACCACCATTGTTCCTAAAATTAATTCTTTGATTTTAGAGAACATGAACTTGTATCAGACATCTAGTAGGTTGGGAGATTCTTTCTCCTGTATCACAATGAGGCCTTAACTGACAGGAGGCAACAGAGTTATGCTTCCACATGCCATAGCTGACTTGCATCACAAGACACTAGGCCTAAAACAAGCCCTAATTACAATTTAATTATGAAATGATTTTTCCTCAAAAATTATATGGAGTGGTCCTTGACATACTTAACTGTTTCTTTGGCTTTGTCACCTCCAGACTTAAAGCTATACATCTACCCAAGACAAGAATGCCTGATATCTATTGAGGGCCTTTAGATAAACCCTTTGGATAGTATCTCTGTCAGTCACAACTATGACCCCTCCCCTTCTGAAGTAGCCACAATGGTCATCATCATAGATAGTTCAGTTTGGTTTGATTGGTTTTGTGTGTGTGTGTGTGTGTGTGTGTGTGTGTGTGTGTGTGACAGAGAAACGGAGAGACAGAGAGACAGAGACAGAGAAAGAGTTTCACTATTTGTTTCAAGCTGGTCTTGAGCTCATTATGGAGTCCACACTGACCTCAAACTCACAGTAATCCTCCTGTCTCCGTCTCCCTAATGTTGGAATTACAGGTGTGTGCCATCATGCCTGGTAACAGTGAGTTTTTTCATATATCATTCTTTTTTAAAAAATTTTCTTTAAACTTCTTTATTGATAGAATTTTGGAATACATAATGATTGCATTCATTATAGAGAATTTGCATATATCACTGTTATTATGCTGAGATAGTTTCCTTCTGTCCCTAACTTGTTCAGGGTTTTTATCACCAAAGAGTGATAAATTCATCAAGTGTTTTTCTCCATTAATTGAGATGGCCACCGTATTTTTTTTCCATCCTACTAATGTTCTATATTTTTGTACATTGATTGATATTTGTGTGTTAAAACATACCTTCCAGAAATAAATCCTACATGGTTGTAGTGTATAATCCTCTTAATATGGTACTGAATTCACTCTGCTGGTATCTATATTCACCAGGGATATTGGCTGTAGTTTTCTTTTCCTGTAGTGTCTTTGTCTGGGCTTGGTATGAAGCTGATGATGGTCCCACAGCATGAATTAGGGAAATTCATCACTGTTTAAATTTTTGGAAAAGTTTGAGAAGAATTTGTATTAATTCTTCTTTAAATATTTAGTACAGTTCACCCATGAACCATCCATTTGTTGAATCTCCAGGTTTTTATTATCAGGACATTTTTTATTATTGATTCAGTCTCCTTGTAGTTACAGATCTATTCATATTTTCTATTTATTTGTGATTTAGTCTTGGTAGGTTTTGTGTTTCTAGGAATTCATCAGTTTCCTCTAGGTTATCCAGTTTTTTCATGTACAATTGTTTATAGTACTTTCTTACAATCATTTCTAGTTTCATAAAATCAATAGTGATGTCCTCACTTTGTTTCACCTAGTACTGGGAATGGAACACAAAACCAGGGAATGCTAAGCAAGTGCTTATCTCAAGATCCCTTGATGAGTCATTATGAGTTTCCCAAAGAGAAAAACTCCCCACCTCCAGCCTCATACTTTGCATGCACACACCATTTCTCTCCCATTGACACATAAACATGAACACACACCATCTCCAGTCCATCTCAGTTACAACTCCATCTCCTCTCATCACAAACACACACACACATACACACACACACAGAGTGAAACACCCTCAGAAGTCTTTCTAGACATGTTCTCTCCTTTCCTGCTGGCACCTATCATCAGTATCTTGCAACCCACTCTATAGCCAATTCCCTTCTGATACAAACCTTACCCTTCCTGGTCATCTACACTGAGACTAATCAGTATTTTTTGTCTCAGACTAAAGGGTCTCCAGGTGAGTCTTCTGACTCACCAGGCATGACCTTTAGCTGTGGCTTTGCTGGGGCTTCTGTCTCTAGAGAGAGAGTGTGTAAGTCCTTCCAGCCCAAGCTTTAGGCATCCTGAGATCACCCTCCTTCCTCTGATGACCTGATATAAGAGCATCAATTCACCAAGGCTAACTCAACTTCTGCAGGGGTCCAGCTTCCACCATACTTTCAGCACAACCTACTGGTGGCCAGAAGTACAATCCTCTAGGCTGTGAGGAGGCCTCTGCCTAACCTGCAGGTCCTTGCAGCCCTCTGGGTTCCTGGAAATAAGATGCTCCCAGAGTCACCTATCTCCAAGAAGCCCTAGAGTAGCTTCAGAAGATGGGGGATAATGAGAGCAGGCTAGAAGACCAGAAAAATCCATCTGACACATCTATGCACAGCAGAGATGAGGCAGTCCTGCCTTGGAAAGATGGAGCCAGGATGCTGTGGAGGCAAAGATATCAGCAGAGCTGATAATGGGAACTGAAGGTCATTGGTCCAAAAACAGAGTCAAGAGGCCAGAGGGAAACTAGCAAGGTGACTGGAACACAGGAGAAGACCCTGGTCAGAATCACCTGATACAGATTGGAGCCACTATTGATAGAACATCTTTTCATTCTTAACACTGTCCTTATTTGGATGATTAGTTACACACAGATGCTACTTACTTTATGGTAGGGGCACATCTATGAAACATCCTAGGAAACATGTCTAATGATCTTTGATGCCCTAACCTCCTAGACTTTGTAACCTAATAGCACACCGCAGTGTGGAGTGTTGATTCTTTGCCCTCATGATTATGGATTGACTGGGCGCTGTACTTGCAGCCACTGTGCAGCATGGAGATGAAGTGTCATACTGTGTATCACTAACCTGGAGAAAGACCAAATGTGGAAGCATGGTTTCTACAGAAAGACTAATGCGTTGGCATAATCATATAGTTGAAAACTCTTTAAGTCCAACCATTGTAAGTGGGAGCCACCTGTAGTTACTCTACGTAGAAGAAAATCCAAAAAAGGTAGAGGGCTTCCTGCCCAGTGCTCAGCTCTGGGTTTCACTCTCAGTGACACACTGACATCCAAGCAGGGGAAATGAAAAGAAATCAGAAGAAACTGAAAATGAAAAAAGAAACTCTCCAGAAAATGATAATAAACATCCTCAGAGACATCAGAAGATGTAAGAACTTTATTCTTATAAATGGACCATTTAGAGAATAAGAATTTCTTAATTAATGTAAAATGTAAATGTGAGAATTTTTAAATTAACAGGAGAATTAGAATGTAAAGCTGTAACTATGTTTTTCCACTACTATAATAAATAAGGCAATCCACTTACAAAGAAAATTGATTTTGCCTCATGGTTTTGGAGGTTTCAGTTCATAATCTGTTGGCTCATGGCTTTGGGTCTGTGACAAGGCAGCACATCTTAGCAAGGTGCTGGCAGAACAAAACCACCCACCTCATGCTCAGAAAGAAAAGAGTAAGGAAAGGGCTGAACGTTTCAAAATCCCAGTGATCCAAAGACTTCCTGCTAGGCCTGACCTTAGGGTTAGGGTTAAGGTTAGGGTTAGGGTCAGGATTAGGGTTAGGGTTCTACCACATCCTGGCACCACCTCCTTGGGTACCAGGAGTTTAACACATGAGCATTAGGGGAACATTTAACATTCAAATCACAGCACTACACCTGAGGCCCCCAAAGGCACCTGTCCTTACAATGCCAAATATATTCTCCCCACACCCACCCCTGAATCCCCATAGTCACAACTGTTCCAGCATTTCTCAAAAGTCCAAGTCTAAGTCTCCTGTAACACTCCAGGCAAACTCAGCTGTTTGCTCCTGTGTGTAAAAGTAAAAGTGAAAGTTGTATCCTTCAGCTAGGCATGCCTCCATTCACAGGTATGTGGAAGGCTGAAATGGGAAGACCGCTGGATTCCAAGAGTTTGTAGGCTGGGCCATGCAGCAAGATCTTTTCTCCAAAAAAATGGCAAAGAGAAAAGACACAAAGTTAGGAATTAAGAAGACTTACCATTCAAACCAAGGCTGAACACAGTAGTGTACACCCATAATCCTAGTTACTTAAGATGCTGAAGCAGGAAGGTTGAAAATTTCATCCAAATCTGGGTTTAAAGCCCAGTGAGGCCCCTTTTCAATAAATAAATAAACAAATAAATGATAAAGCAATCCAGGGAAATTAGTCGTAAATGATTGCCTACCATATATGAAGCCCTGTGTTCAATTGCCAGATTGCACACACACACAAAAAGTTGTACACTTCCAACATAAAGTGATGTAACAGGCACATGATAAGTATTCTCATTTCATAAAAGAAGAACAGGAGAGCAGAAAGGAGGAATCAGACCAAGACAAGACCAAAACCCAGCAGGAAGAATGTTAAATACCACAGTATTATGCCCAGAATCCAGGGCACACTGGATAGAAGTGGGATCCCAAAGAGCTTGGGCATCTCGACCTGTTATGGCTAGTGTTTAGATGTCCCCCCCAAAGCCTCATGCAGTCATAGGTGGGACTTTTTCAGAGGTGGCTGGATCTAGAGTATGTAACACTGAAATTAACTCATTGTGCAATGATATGATCAAGGGCACTAGGATTTGTTGGGGACCAAAACAATGGCTAGTTTTACATACTTCCTTAAGGGATCAACAGAGTCTTGGGATTTTTTAGTGTCAACGATTATCCCCATAGGGCTGGGCCATCCTCTCCCACTTACTAAGACTTAGACCACTAAGACTAAAACTAAAACTAAGACTACTAAAATGAAGACAAAAATGGAGATAAAGACAAAGAAGAAGATAAAGATGAAGATGACTAGGACTATTAAGACTAAAGATGCTCTGGGGCAAGAGCCTTATTAGCTTGAGGTCATCATTACCCTCTGAGTCATCTGATAATTCCCTCCTCAATCAATAAACACTGAACTTCTGGTTGCCTTGTGACCTTTTGTTCCTCATAAACAAATAATCATCCTGGATTCCTGCTGTACCACCATTTCTCTCTCTCTCTCTCTCTCTCTCTCTCTCTCTCTCTCTCTTTCCTTCTTTCTGCCATATGTTGTAACACCTTGAAGGAGACTGGGCTCATTGCAGGGGTCTCTGATAACTAGCACTCAACATGGCCTGAACTAGTGGCATTCTTGCCAGCCTGATGGATTGACTTAGAGTGTTTTGATGGAATCCATATCTTGAGTTACAATTCTAGAAACACCCTGCCAGGAGCTAAAGTAAGTGCTTTCAATGCCAGTGAGAATTTTCTGGGGCTAAAACAAAGGATAATCTCTTGCTTTAAAATGTCTTTCTTGGGCCAGGGATTTAATTCAATGGTACATTACCTGCCTGGAAAGCATTAAGTCCTGAGTTAAATTCCCAGCACCAAAAGAATAAAAATAAAAGCAAATAAAAAATAAAATGTCTGTCTTTTAAAGAAGGCAAAATACATAGTGCCAGCTGGCAGTATCACCAAAGTACTATAGAAAATAAGTACAACCTTTGGTTCCTACAAGTGGGTACTTTGGATACTTAAAATTGGGACAAGGTGGAGGAAAAAGGGGAAAAAATTAAAGAGAGCTCATGGCAAAGGTGAAACTTTCCTCTGAGACTTTCTTGGCTTGGAGCTTGGTGAAATTTGTTTTAGATCCATTAAGTACTAGTACCCCCAAAGTTTCTGTTTTAGACCAGGACAATATAAAGAAAAGGAAAAACCATCCACTGTGTCATTGGCTCCTGGGGGAGACCCAGAGCCAAGTGAGAATTTTAAAGAAACTCCTCAGCCTGTGACTCCAGCCTACCTAAAGATAAAACATTCTGAAACTTGTATGTCTAAATGCCAACAGGTTATTAGGAAGGTGGCTATGTAAGATGTTCTTGATCCTCATTTTCTGATGGTGATTCAGAAAATACAGTATACTGATGAGACTTGGGGAGAGGCTCTTTCTTGACCCACACCTCCAGAACTTTTAAAAACTGATGCAGTGTGCCAATGATGGCAGTATGGTTACCTTCAGGGGTGGTGGTGACAGAAGCAGCAATGGCAGCACAGGATCTGTACTGGCAAGAGTAAGTTGACCATGGCAGGACAGTATCAGAGTCATGCAGCAAAAAAGCAGCTTCTTCCTCTCTGCTTCCCTCAGCCAAGCTGAGTGTGGTGCCACATGCCTGTAGTCTCATCTGTAGGAGAGGCTTAAATGAGAAAAACCCTTACGTATAGGGACTTTTTATATTTGGACTCCTGAAGTCAATGTTATAAGTCCAGTGGAAAGTTACTGAACTAGTATGGGTTAATCTATGGCCTCTAAATAAGAATAAGTTGCAAATATTATAATCATGGGTGTCAAAAATAAAAATTTTTAAATGGGACATTTACAGCTCTCTTTCAAAGAACTAGAAAGCAATGGTTTAGTGCTAAGCAATTCTTCATTCTTTAAACTTTAGACTGGGGAGTTTCCAAAGATGGCGGACCGGTAGGTAGCAGGATATGGATACTCTCTGAGAGAAACAGCTCAAATGCCAGAATAGAACACCCTGGGGAGATGCAAACAGAGGGAGATGGTGTCTCTCAACCCAGGAAGAAACTAAAGTGAAAAAAAACTGCTTGAATATGAGGTCCTGGGGCTACCAGTAGAGAAACTAAGATCAGCAAGTACGGTGCGGAGCCACCTGAATTCCTGCTGGAGACCGACCTGACCGACCGAACTGCACCGATGCAACTGGCTTGAGAGCGGCCCGAGCATGGAGCTGAACAGCCCTGCTCACGGCTCGCCCTACACGCGACCCACCCAGAGGCACCGTGAATTCGTTCCAGCCACGCTGAGGTCAGAGGTTGGGGAGCCCAGCAGTTCTTAGGGACCAGCATCAACATGTGGTGAGTGATGGGAATGGGACCCTCCCACGGGAAAGGGACAACTGACTGGACGACATGTTGGATTTGGGCAGGACAGCCCTAACTCCATAAGGAAGTGGCTTCAGTTGGTTGCTCCCCTTGCTGAGCAGATTGGTGGGATCTGCATGTACTGAGCTGCGCCTATGGCCAGGACCCAGTGGGTTGCTACAAACTAATTCCCTGAGCATGGCACACACTGACACAGTGAAGGCCTGCAAAGGTTGACTGGCCCAGAGGGGAGGAGCCAGTGCACACTGCGCTTGCTTGAACTTTAATCTCTGACAGCCAACTGAAGAGGGCAGAAGCTCCTGACCGGCACGCTCTAGAGGAACTTTAACCAACAAGAAAAGGGGCTGGGAATTGCACTATACACTTGTATGGAGGGAACCAAAAACATGATGAGAGAGAGAAATAAGAAAAAAACCCCAGCCCCCAACCCTGGGAGTATTGATCCAGGAGAGGTAAATACAAAAGAGATTGAGGGTAGCAAACATGCAACATCAAACACAGCATCAGCAGACATAAAGAGATATCTTCGGGACCTCATAAACGAGATCAAAACTGAAATATTAATCCAGATTAAACAAGAGATACGTAGACTAATAAAAGAAAGGCTAGGCACTTCTCGAGAAGACACAGACAGAAGAATGGAGGAACACAAAAGGAGAGAAATGTTCACTGAAGAATATAAAGCAAACCTAGAATTCATGAAGCAGATTCAAAGAGATTACCAGGAAACTAAAGACCCCATAGAAAGCTGGCAAAACTGCTTGAAAGAAACCAAAGAGAGACTATCAAAAATTGAACACAAGCTTGCAATGTGTGATCATGAAAGGGAAGATCTCTTAAAAATAACAAGGGAGCAGGCAGTAACAATTGGAGGGCTAGAGGATGACAAGAGGATCTATAACTTAAGAATAAAGCATGTGAATGAAGAAGCAGGAGTCAAAACAGAGGAATTGCAAAGGCTATTCACAGAAATTATTAAGGAAAACTTCCCAAACATAGAAAAAGA
>PVJX010009804.1:13981-59684 GCA_004027295.1 Dolichotis patagonum
AAATTCAATATAAGAACAGAATATTAAAAGCCATCAGAGAAAAGAAACAGATCACCTATAAAGGAAAACCCATCAAAATCATGGCAGACTTCTCGACACAGACCATCAAGTCAAGAAGAGCTTGGAGTGAAGTAATTCAAGCCCTGAAGGAGAACAACCTCCAGCCCAGATTGATGTATCCTGCAAAACTCTCTCTAGACATTAATGGAGAAGCAAGATGCTTCCATGACAAAGAGGAACTGAGAGAATTTGTGACCACCAATCCAACCCTACAAAAAATACTGAAGGACATTTTAGAGAGAGAGAAAAAGAATACGAGCATTTCAGGAACAGTGGCAGAGAGGCCTCAGTGAACGGGGCAGACAATGGAGTAGAACAGAAAAATAAACAACCAATGGCAGAAAAACAGAATAGCAGAAATAAGGCAGAGAGGATTGGCTATAATCTCTAGTATAGATGGCCTTGAAATATTAACAGAGAGAAACACAGGCAGAGTAGTTCGGGAGATAGGGTCCATTGAGATGCTCTATATAGAGAGGCAGTGGGACCCCAAATAAGCAGTGCACCCTATGGAGTGAAAGGGGAGGAATTATCTAAAAAAGGAAGGCAGAGGATATTGTTAATTGGGTAACAAGATTTAAAATCTACATTATTCTCATCACTCTGCTTAGATGGATTACATGCTATTTCAGTTTGTCTACTTACACTAGACTTGAGGACATGATCAGCTATCCCAAAAATAAGAGGACATATTATGGTAATCATCCTTAATTTCCTATCAACTTAATCTGAAGCCCTGTATAACTTATACTGTCCTATTATGACTGATCTTATTTGAATCTGGTTTGTTAGAGTGCTATCTTGTATTGACTGATTTTACTTAAATCTGTTATGATTGATAGCATCATGTCTAAGAGTATAAACAACTACACTGAAGATGACAAGATTCACTAAGATACCCAATCTGGTTTGATTATTACTTACTTTTGAAGTCTTATAATGTCTCCAATGCTTCGTTTTTATTAATGTTTTTATACTCTGCTGAGACACCATGGTAACCATTGTAGATCACCTTGTATTGTGGTTTTATATGACTTTTTGCTTCATGCTTTTCTAGGAATTGTTTTGTTTTGTCTTGCGTTGTTTTTTTTTCCTGCTAATACAGAAAGGATAGATATACATGTAGAGACTCATGCATATGTAGAGCTTAAACAGTTTACAAGAACCAACTATATAACACATTTGAAATGAACAACTACTTTGAAGAACAAGAGACACTACAGTACCCAGTGCTGATTCCATAATGTCATGATGTGAAATCCAGCAAAACTATCATGCTTTGTTCAAAATGATTTTAGCTTGTTTTGTTTTAAGTTCAACACACATGAAGGTATGGACAGCTGTTTTGAAGAGAATGAGAGACACTATGACAGCCATTCTTGTCTTGCCTATTGTGAGGTCTTGAAGACCTGAAATGCCCTCCTCGTGCTGCTCAGATCAATTCCATACTATGTTGTTTCATGTGAATTCCCTGTATGTGACAATATGGACAACTATTTAGAAGAAAATAGGAGTCAATATGATAGAGAGTGAATATCTCCGATTGTCTAGCTTGAAATTTATGTCTCTTACATTGATATCTTGTGACCCACTTTGTTCTGTTTTGTTGTGTTTAATTTTACCCTTTTGATATAATTGCATGTATATCTGAGTGGGTAAGATGGATGACCATAGTGCTGTTTTTGTCAGATCGTGGAGCAGAACTGTTAACAGTCTCACTGTTTGAATGTCTACTTTACATGTTTTAACTTTGTAATTTGAACAACTATTTCCAATAAGTCAGTATGTAATTTGTCAAGTAATAATTTCTTAGGTTTTTTTTGTTGTTGTTGTTCTTTTCCTTTTTTCCTTGGAATTCTATATTATTGCTACCCTTTGTTGTTTTTTTTCTCTTTAAATAAAATTTTTTAAAAAAGAAAAAATTTAAACTGTTAATGCAAAAGGAAATATTGATTATGATGCTATTTCACAGCCAGAATTGTACCATAAGGAAGAGGAAAAATGGTCAAAATTGCCTTATGTTTAGACTTTCTTTGCACTAAAGAAATAACCCTTACTTGTGTTCAAATGTAAATGTAAGCCATGGAAAAACCAGACAGCTCTGACCTTTAAGGCATTCACTATTACCAAGCCTGAGGCTTTCCCTGCTTGCCTTTTAGGTCCTGAGGCTGAAGCTTCTAGACAAGCCACAATTAAAGCCTCCACAAGGCTGTATCCATCCTTAGGCTGATTTTTTTAAGCTCAAGAACAATATCCCTTATAGGAAGTAAATGGGAAATTTAGAACCATCCAAGTACATATGCCCCTTTTCTCTCAGTGACCTAAAACAGATCAGACAAGATCTAGGAAAGTTTTCAGATGATCTTGATAAGAACCCTGAGGTCTTCAAAAGACTTACTCAGACCTATGAACTAGATTAGAGGGATATAACACTGAGACAAGTAGGAGGGCCACTGTGGTGAGGGCAGTCAGATCTGAATGGGAGCAGGCCTGGCCTCATGCCACATGCATGAGGTCAGACAACCTCGGTCAGACAACCACAGTCAGACAACCGTGTGGTTGCTATATTACTCTTAAATAAAATATTAACTTCTAATGAGAGTCACTGGGTACAGACTTTAATGTGTGAGTTTAAGTGTATTACATATACCAGGGGATACTTATTTTCAGCGTAGTTTTAAATAGAGCCTAGCCAGTGCTCATGTAGAGGTGACTAGATAGAAAAACCAAAATGTCTTGAAGACCTCTTTGCCCTGTTATTAAAGTCAATGGGAAATTACAACAACCTAATATAGGCAGAATGACAAATGACCCAGAGCCTTAGGAATGAAGGTACTCCACCAGGGAAGGAACTAAGAGCTTCTGAGATGCTTGCTGAAGGCCAGAGAAATACAGAATGGGTAGTGTAAGAAGGTAGTTCTAAATACCAGCTAAAACCCTGTGATCAGCTGCAGAAAACAGGATTACAATTGTACTATGTCTCCCCTAATTGTATTCTAGTGTAATACAATATTGATAGACTTTACACTGGTTCTTATGGATTGTTAAACTGTGTTATAATGTTCAAGTTGTAAAATGATAAGAATAAACATCATCCAAGGAAAATTCACCTTCTATTCTGGTGAGGGAATTAGTACATTTCTGTTTGTACACAGGATAGTTATAACATATTAGGCATAATTATAAGTATGTCTTTGTATCTGGAGACTGATTTAAAGAAATGTGTCTGGTTGCAAAGTTGACAAGGGGTGGATTGTTATGGTTTACACACAGTGTCAACTTGAGAAATCTAGAAGCTTAACTAAGTCTAGAAGCATCTCTATGTCCTGGGGTATAGAAGACAAACCTTTACCATTCTATAATATGATTCATTGTATTAATTTGAGAGGGTCAGAGGATTACTAAGTGATTCAGCAAGAAGACAGGGTCCTTAGTTTGTAAGCCTGTGCAAGAGGAGGGCATGCGGATGGTGTGAGTGGTACATCCACCCCAGGGAAGTAGGCTGCATACAATAAAAGGCAAATGGGGCTGGGGATTTAGCTCAGCAGCATAAGTGCCTGCTTGGCAAGCACAAGGTCATGAGTTTGATCCCTGGTACAAAAAAAAAGGCAAATGAGGAGGGGCTGATTTCTGGTTCTTCCAAGGAGTTCTAGTCTTTGCCTTCAGCTTGGTCATTGTCTCCTGGCTTCTGGCACAGATAGTTCAGTTTCTACCTGTGACTCTTTAGCCTTCCATCATAGATTCTTTAGTGTTCTGTTGCAGACAGAACTCCTGATTCATACTTGTGCAGACCCTGAAGTGAGCTCTAGGCCTTGGGCTAGACGCTTCAGCCTCCAGCCTACAGACACCCTCTGCATACTCACACATCTGACTCTGTGGCTGACTACTGTAAGCCAATCTTGTAACTTCTTATATATTTGTATATCTTGTGTCATTTCTGTTTCTTTAGTAAACTCTGTCTGATACACCTTGATAGACAGCAAGAGGTTTATTTTATTTTATTTTATTTTATTTTGGATCCTGAGATCGAACTACCTCATGCTTGCCAAGCAGGCGCTTATGCTACTAAGATAAATCTCTAGCCCTAAGAGGTTAATTTTAATCACACATCTCACTTTAACTTGGTTTTAAACACCCAGTGTAACCAAAAGATGTATTAAAAACAATGCCATAGTAATGTTAGAAACAAAAAGAAGCATCAGTTGCTGACTCCTGCTGGCAGTTTCCAGTTACACTGGTAGCTGAGCACTATTGTGAGTCATTAAGAAAAACTACAATAAAATGTATAAAAACTCAACAAGAATCTTTAAATTCTTTAGCTAAAATTGCCCTTCAAAACCACCAAACTCTTCATCTTATAGCTAAAACTGGAGAGAGACTTTTGACAAAATAACAGATTATAGACAACCTCTATCAGCAGAAGGGTCTAAAAGCCAGTGAGTCACATTTGCTATTCCAGTCTCTAAAGAAGTTTTTAGACTTGGCTCTTTCCCCAACTTACCTTTCTGTTCTAGTGCTCATTCTTTGATTATGTATGCTCTGATTTCTCAGGAAATTTGTTTACTCTTAATTAGAGGTTGCCAAACTCCAAGTGATCATGCAGATGGAACCAGTGGCAAGTGTACTAGAGGTGTACAGGATCAACCAGATCAATTTTGTGAAGAGAGTTTATAACTGCTAAGCCACAGAATGACATCTACCTGAGGCCCATTAAATTAGCTTCCTGTAGAAGGCCTCTGACTGCAGTCACCCCTACACTGACCCTTCTCAGCTTGAAGCAGCTAGATGAAAACTATACCCCTTCTCCCTAATTGAAGTTAAAGATACTTGTTCAGAGAGGGGAATATTATAGATAGCTAAGTTATTTAGAAATATTGTAGGCAGTCAAATAGGGCTGAGCCTCACAACGGTCAATGCAGAAGCCAACTGTGGCTGGAGGTGTGGTTACAAAAACAAAAAGGGGGAATATGATTACTTCCACATGTACAATTAGATCCTGCTATCTTTACTTTAAATTTTATAAAGTTTGTTGCAGAAAGTAAATACTCTCTATCAGAACTTTATTGGCAAAAGGATAAATTTGATGAGTATGCCTAGGATTCAAGTCCTATAGAAGAATATCCAAACAGAAAAGTGGGATGGCCCAGTGCAGTTAATAACATGTGGTCAAAGGTATGCTTGTGAGTCAGCAGACAGTGGAACACTGTTACGGTTGCTTTCCCAGAACATGTGACTATGGAGAGAGGAAGATCCCAGCCCTGAGTTGGAGCTTGCTCCCATCTGGCCCTCTAGTGCAAACATTCTCAAGAATGACTCTGGAGAAAAGCCAGACACTGAAAGTACTGAGATCCATGCAGGCTACAAAACCTATGACATAGTGGCAACTAAAGAATAAAATGCAAGAGATTCACATGCTGGTGATGTGACAGAACCTCTCACAAACTCCTTAAAATATGTTTGTTGCTATGGTGGCCATTATAGTCTGTACAGTGTTTCAACTGCTTCAATTATGAAAACAAAAAGTGGCATATGTTTGGGACTAAAAATTCACAACAAAGGGCTGGGGATTTAGCTCAGTGGCACAAGCGCCTGCCTGCCATGCATGAGGTCGAGAATTCGATCCCCAGTATAAAAAAAAAATCACAATGGCTAGTTTTACATATTTCCCTAAGGGATGAATAGAAGCTTGGGCTTTTTGGTATCACCCTTTTGAGATTTCTCATTAGTCTATTAGGGCATCAAAGAGGAGAAATAGTTCATGGTGAGCAGAAGATAGCAAAGCAACAAGAGGCGACCATAGCTCCTCCTATTCCTTATATCTTATCCAGGATACTTAGGGTTAGAGGGGCTACTTCACTTAGCCCCCTGTGAATCCTCAGGGGACTAACAAAATGCATTCAAGGTCTTTGTCACGGTATAATATGGGTGACCTTCAGTTCACACCCCCAGAGTCTTTTGTTTCCCTCTGAAAGATCACAGACCTGGCCTTCACACATTCCTGCAACCCTTTGGGCTTCTAAAACTTCCTTGAGCTCAGCAGCAGTCTCCAGTCCACTTCTCCAAACTCCTCCAACCATTCCAAAGGGTCCTCCACATCCCTGAGGAACCACAAGTGCCCCCTTTCTTAGTACCAGTTTTCTGATTTAGTTTTTCATCACTCAATCAACTTGCCAAAACAAGAGGTTTGTTTGGCTTACAGCTTCAGTTCTAGGGGTTCCAGGCTGCATTCAGGCAGGTCTGTCAGTTTGGGCCTTTGGAACCAGAACATGAGTAAGACTGCTCCCTGGAGCCTTCTAGTACCTCCCAGGGACCTGCAAACTTTCCAGCTCACCTCTTAAGGGTTCCACCACCTCATAATCGTGGAGTCCTGAGGACCAAGCCTTCATACGTAGCGGACCTTTAGAAAAATTTAAGCAGAAAGAAGACAAAGAGAAAGATGAAGAAAGACATTAAAAATAGAAAGAATGTAGAGAAACAATAAATATGGAAAAATACAAAAAAAAGAAAAAAGTACATAAAAATAAGAAGAAAAGGCAGGAAAAAAGATAAATATGGGAAAATGGGAGAGGATAAAAGAAAATGAAAGGTGACAAGCCAGAGTTCTAAGCCCTATAACAAGAAGCTTACAGTGCAGAATGAGAGCACAGACAGAACCTCCAAAAGACAAACTATTATAGGCAGCTAAGTTAGATAGAAATAATATACATTCAGAGAAAGACTGAAACCTGGAGGAAGTCAGCACCAAAAAATAGACATCAGAATTGTGGGTGGGAGTGAATCTGTAAGAGCTAGGCCTCAGGTGGAGAGACAATAGCCAGGCCTGCAAGCCTCCCTAGAGATAAACAGCAATTTGAGAGTATATTGTAATCAGCACCATCTGGTCCAGTGAGCCTAGATAGGCATTAGGCACACGTAGGTGGGTCACCAGAGCATCATGACCCAGAATCCTCTTCCTTCCCCAAAATGTCTTTGTTCTTTCTATGTACTCTTTCTTGAAGACTCATTTCCCTACCGAATCAATATTAGCTATATTGCTATACTTGTAATCCTATAGGCTGGTTGTAGTTTGGGCCATGTTGTACTCACGTTGTGATTTTGTTGTATAAATTACTCTGACAAAGAGCCTCAGTGGTCACCCACTCAGGACCTCTCTTGGACATCCCAAAGCTATTCTTCTTTCCAATAAATTTCTCCCAACTTCCTCCTTTGGTTTGCAATTTTATTCTTCCATGTTGTGGAACCATGAACTTGGAACACCTGACACAAGTCGGGAGTCATATTTTTGTGTGTTAAAACAAGAAGCTGATGACCCCATCAGTGCCCAGGTAAGCAACTCAGAAACCCGAATAGCAGTGCTCACACTGAAAGACAGGTCAGAATGGCAGTAGCATCACTAAGTGTTGTCCTCTCCACTTGAGGGACAGTTGCCCAGCTGCATGGTAGTCAGGAGCAGGGAACAGAGAATTGGCAGATGGGATCTTACACCAGAAAATTAGTGGGTAGCAGGATGTGGAACATGGCAGGATGTAGAACGTGATGCTAATGAATAACCTAGAAATGAAGCTTAATGAGGGCATGAAATGCCTGGCTTGATGTAACATAAAGGACAGTATCACAAAAATATTACATGGGTCTCTAAAAATGACACACATGTAAATGACAAGAGTCCAGTGAAACCTCTACATTAGGATAAAAATAAACTTCTAGGTGGGTTAAAGATGGAATATAAAAAATAAAATAGTAAAACCCTACAATAAAGGGAAACTTTAGTGTGGAAATCTTTTCTAAGCACTTTTTTTTGAGACAAGGTCTCAATATGCAATTCAGACTGGCCTTGAACTCACTATGTAGCCCAGGCTGGCCTCAAACTCATGGCAATCCTCCTGCCTTAACTCCCTGAGTGCTGGAATTATAGGTATGTGCCATTACACCCAGTTTTTATGAAACAGTTTAAAAGAAAAGATGAGCATAGGTGATGGCTTTGTGCCAAGTAAAGGGTCAGCTGCATTCTGGACATGGCATCTGCAGTCCAGATGTGGAACAGGGCTTCACCCAGCAAAGCGAGGTTGGGGTGCTTCAGGTGGTCTGTGCTCCCTCGAGCTGGCAAGGGCGAAGGGCCCATAGAATGAGCTTCTAATGAGGCTCCTGCCCCTGCCTCAGCCTAGGGAAGTGCAGCACCAAGTCCTGGGGATCCCCCCTCCAAAACCATGGCAGGTTGCATTCTTGTTGTATCTGAGTTACCAGGCTCCAATGGCAGAGGGAGATAAACTAAGATGAGTGGAACTATTGTGTGGAACGATCCTGAGAAATCAACCAAAATTTATGACAGGCCACATATGTGAAATTGGAGAAAAGGAACACAAAAACACCAAATGATTACTATGGACTCTTCACTATTGAAGTGGAAATGCTGACGAGGACAAAGATGTAGCATGTCACGGGACAGGCATGTGTCCCAGTATTGGACCCTGGCTGTTCACAGCAGACCAGCAACTCCAGGTGGTGCTGGCCCACACATGCTCCTGCCCACACTGGGGCCTGCAGGATCAGAGGCCTAGCTGTGAGTGATATCAGGCATTTTAGTGTCTTCTGTTGCTATAACAAGACATTAGGGTATTTTGTGCAGAAAAGGGTTTATTTAGCTCATGTTCATGGAAGTCCAAGAACATGGCATCGTATTTGTGAGGCCCTGGCTGCACTGCAACATGGCAGGGCGTGGGGGGAAGCACTATATAAGGAACAAATCTCATGATGAAATAGGAGGCACTGTGGAGAAAATGCACTCTGCAAGCCAGCACTGACCCTTCCTTGGTAGGGAACCCTCAAGCTACTCCCACCCATAAAGATCCCAGGATTCCACAGACCAAGCATCCCGCACATGAACCACAGGGACACTCAAGCCAAATCCTAGCCACAGCATCAGATAAATGGATTTCACTGCAGTTCAGATTATAACAGCAAAAAGAGAAATAAACCGAGAGACTCTGATTGGTAAGGAAAAATTAAATAAACTGTGGTTTATCCCTACAGTGTAATGCAGTATATGAGGATAAATGTTGCCAACAATGAATCTCAAAAACACACAATGTCGAGTGCAAAAAACATAGCCATAAAGATTAAATGCAGCATGATCCAATTTATGGAAAGTTTTAGTGTGTAAAAGAATATAACAGAATATGTATGGACACATGCAACTGTGCACTACCCAAAGCAGACTGACTGGTGGTGACTCATTGGGTCTGTGAGAAGACTGAGGGGAAAACTGTGGTTATTCCTGTAAGTTTATGTTCTGACAAATAAAATAGAAAAATGGACCAAATATGAGGGAAGAATGTTAAAGCTTTAAGTTGTTTTAATTTTAATGACAGTACAAAGGGCTAGGATTAGGGCAGATGCACTGGTGTCATGCTCAATGCTGGACGCTCAACATATGTCCTGACTGGAGATACAGAAAACATTCAGGAGAGAGAATGCTCAGGACTAACTGGCAGCACACAACTTGGAGCATGTGATGTGTGGCTGATCCATATCAAGACCACTCTGTGTGCAAAACACACAGTAGTTGTCCTGACCTAGCATGAAACAAAGAATGTGGAACCTTTCTCCTGCTCCTTTCCCAAAGTGTGGCATGAGATTAAATACAACATGACCCCATATACCATGATGGGACAAGGTGGTTGCAGAGAGGGAGCCACCATATCTGGCACCTGGCAACACCTGTTCTGGCTGACAGCTGCAGGGAGAGAGGATCAGCCAGATCAGTAGAGCATGCTGCTTTGAAGACTGACAGGGACTCCCAGTCAGGATTCTGGGGGCAGATAGAAAGGAGGTGCAGCCACTCACTGAGAAGAATCCAGAAGGCAATCTGCAGGGAGACAGAACTATCCACACCCATACCCACCACTCAAAGACCAGGAGGGAGCTCAGCTCCCTGGTGCTCACAACCTGAGTCTCCAACCAGCTACATCCTGGGCACATACATGGGTCTCCAAGTCTCTTCCTTCTGTGAAATGACATCAAAGAGACTGTTCAAGATGGGGCTCAGCATGCCAGGCACCCCAAGGCACATCTTTCTCAACAGTTAGGCTTGGCAAGCTACAGATGCTCAAAGATGTGGGGTGTCTGATTCCAGGGTCTCTTGCAGGACAGGATCCTCTGTAAGTATACTACTGCCTTGACCAGATGACCAGCACCAAAGAACATGACCACTTAAACCAGTACAGGCAGTGGCGACTTCTATTCTCAGCTAAGCACTGAGGAACCAGGGATCTGAGGGGCAGCAGGCTGGGCATGAGGCTCTTTCCTGTGGCAGCAGCAAGTGTAGGCGGCTGCACAGAGTGGAGGAGCTTCAGTGTGGGAGAGCGTGAAGTCACGCATTTAAGGAAAAAATAACCTGAGTTAGGCTTTAAAAAGCAAGAGGGGCTGTCATACAAAAGGCCCCCGCAGACCCTTCTCCTGGACCTTTACTGCTTCCACAGGAGCTGGGCCTCCAGATATGGGAAAGGATGTTGGGATCTAAGGGAGTTTCTCAGAGAGGGTGACCTTCCCACACCACAATGGACAGGGGTCTGGTGAAAGACAGAGAATAAGAGACTGCAAATCCTAAAATGAACTGGCAGAAAGCTCTGAGGACCTTGGGAAATGGACCATGATGCCAGGAGCAGTAACCTCCCAGGACCAGAGGCCTAGTCTACAAAATAATTTAGTCCATGTGTTTCAATCTGAAGAAATCTGCAAGTAAGCCTGAGATATTTTTGGAAAGGTTATCCCCTCCTCCCTCTCACTCTGTCTTCCTTTTTTTTTTTTTTTTTTTTCTTTTTTTTCCTTTCAGATTAACCTGACATATCTGGTCTAGTCCCTGAACATCTGTGGTCTAATGCAAGAGGCCTTGTTGCCTGTCCAGAGACACTTTCCCTCCTATGTGCCTTGGAGCTTCTTGGGGGTCCTACCCCTACTTCTAGAAGTGAGAGGACATCTACCCATTCTCACACCAATGGTGATCTGCACATAATAGGCACTTTGTGGGTGTTCTCAGTGAATAAATATGATCACACACTGCCATGAAGCCTCTAAGTTCAGGAAGAGCGGAGACAGGTGTGGCCATGTCAGAATGGGACTGCACTTTTGCCTTTCCTTCCCTTTACCAAACATTTGCACCCTACCAAGTAGGCCTGAAGCCTACTGTGTACATCCTACCTGTGACCTCCTGTGTGCACTCCACCATCTGCATCCTACTGTGTGTTTCCCATCTGTGTACCTATGTTATACTGTGTGCATCCAACCATCTGCATCCTACTCATCACTCCCACCTGTATGGTACTATGTACACCCACCTTCCTCCCTCATCCTCTGTGTGCGTCCTAGCACACACTATAGATAATATGTTCTACAGTGCCAAACCCTAATACACTGTATGTTTTTTATATACACACACATGAAAAGTATAAGTTATAAATTAGGTACAATAAAACAATAACCAATTTTTGTTCCAAACAAGTAAGTGAATGGTGTCACTTATTTCAACGTGTCTCTACTGAAGTTTGTACAGGATCAATGTTCTCTAGCACAAATTACCTTGCTATCAGTTGGGACATGTTTTTAACTCCCAAATTTAATGCCTTTTCCATCAAAATTAAGCATTCATTATGCACTATCACCATAACTTTAGCAGTTTGAAGTGCAATGGCAAAACTAGCATGAATTTCCTTTCCCTTAACAATTTCTTCAAGAGATTTGTTCTTTGTGTATAACCTAAAATGTGACGTTTTTCTTTTCTAATTCAAGAATTTCACCTTTTCACTTAAAGGAAACACTTTATAGCTTTGCTTTGGCACATCTGAAGTGCCAGTCTCCCTACTCTTGTGCTATTCTTAGGTAAAATGTAAGAGTTACTAGAACACAAACCCTGAAGTATTGCAACTGCCCCTTTGATAGCCAAGAAGGCTACTTAGTGACTAGTGGGCAGACAGGTTGGATTTAGGGAGATACAAGACAAAGGACTTACTCAAGGCTCAAAGAAAGAGTGGGGAGTGGGATGGTACAAGGTTGCAAAAGTGACAGAAAACTTGTGGGTTGTATCTTTCCGTAATTTTCCACTTAATATTTGCAGACTTATTGAACCATAAAGGAAACTGCAGAAAACAAAACCATGAGAAAGGGAGCTTACTGAACATCCACATCCATGTGAATTATAATATCTGTGTCCTGCACCTGCACTCTGCAAACTGCCTGTCAACACCTATGTCTACCACTTGCGTCTTATCACTTGCACCCTAACATCTGCACCTTATCATTTGTATCTTATCATCTGCATCTTATCACCTGCAATCCATCATCCACATCTAACACCTGCATCCCAACACCTGCCTCCCAACACCAACATGTTACCTGCATCCCCTCATCTGCATTCTGTTATCTTCATAATAACACGTACATCCCATCACTTTCATCCTACCACATACATTCTATCATCTGCATCCTAGTACTTGCATTTTACCACTTGCATCCTATCACATGCATCCTAATACCTGTATTCCAAAACCTGCATCCCACCACCTGCATCTTTCACCTGAAACATATCACCTGCATCCCAAGAGCTGCATCCTATAACCCAGGTCCTAACACCATTATTCTGTTATGTGAATCCTCTCACCTGCATCATAACACCTACATCTTACCACATACATTAGATCACCTGCATCCATCAAATCCTCCTGTCATCGCATCACCTGAATCCTACCACCTTCATCATATCACATGCATTATGTCACCTGCATCTCAACACTTACATCTCATCACCTGCATTCTGTCACATACATCCTATCATATGCATCCTAACACTTGCATTCCATCACCTACATCTATCACCTACCTCCTCTCACCTGTATCTTGTCATCTGTATCCCAGCACTTGCATCACATCACCTGCATCCCCTCATACACATTCTAATATCTATTTCCTTTACTTGCATGCTATCACATTATCCTATTGCCTATATCCCATCACCTGCATCCTGCCACCTGCAGCCTGTCATCTGCACCCCATCACCTATATCCCAACATAGGGCTTGGTCAGCTCCCCCACCCTTGAATTCCCCAAGGAGGACCACTTGGGACACATGAGATCTCCTGTTTTCAACAATGTTGCTGACTAAGGCAACAGTATAGATGAAGAAAGAGGTCCCAGGTAACTTGTAAATCACACAAAAGGAAAGCTAACTCTAGAAGGACCATGGCACAACCAGCACCCAAGAAGAAAAGCAGGAGCTGTGAAAGCAAGTGTCCATGCATCTAGAACTGAAAGGCCTAAAGCAGCCTGCAGGCACCCAGCTGCCTTCATCCACTGTTGACCAGAAATAGGTCAGTGGCTAGAGAAGCACAGATGTTGTGGGGTACACTGTGTCAGCATGATGGTGACAATCCATTGAGGATGGATGGATGGCTGATAAGGTGACAGCTGGCTCCTGAAATAGGGTCTAATGGGAGGTGCAGTCTGTGTCAAGACATGAAGACCTCAAGAAAACTAGGAGGAGCACATCTTCCATGGGACCAGTTCTCTCCTGCTGTCCTGGGGCTATACAGGAAGACAGAGATCTGCAGAAATAAGGACAGTTGCATTCTACTTTCCCAAATCATTTTTTCTTGTTTTGTCTATGTTTTCTTTCTGTTGATTGCATTATTAAAAGGCAGCAAATTAAGTCAAGACAAATCACTGTGCTTGTCACTATGGAGAAGAGGGCAGTAATAGTGTTCATTTACCTGCCAGGACTCACTGCCTGAATCTCCACCACATGTGGCTTTCCTCTGGCATCTTAATGAGAGGTGCTTTGAGTGGGAGTGATTTTGGAAGCCACTGGAAGACAGTGCCACAACTCAGGGTGGATCTGTGACCTGGAGCAACTGGGTAGCCTGCAGTTGAGCCATTCCCAGCCCTATGCACCAGGCACCTGGGATCCATGCAGACATTGCAAAGAGGCTGCCCCACCTGCCGCTCCATACCTGGATGTGAGAAGCAGCTCAACATCTACTGGGGCCCTCCAGTGAGTCCTATCCATGCTATCCCGCGCTGCTAATGACATAGCAAGGGACAAAGTTCAGTGTGGCCAGATTTGGCATGCATCCTGGATGCCTGGCAGGGCTGCCAGCCTGGGCTTCAGAAGACCCTGGTATATGCATCCATGTATGTATATTATGCACAAGTATACTGTGCACATATCTGTGCATGCAAATGAACATGTGCACTGTGCCTCTGTGTAATGTGCACACAGCTATGTGTGCTGTGGTATACATATATGCATGTGTTTGGGTGTGTGTACATGTGTGTGTCCTGGTACACTATGTGCAGTGTACACATAGTAATTGCACCCTGTATCTGTGTAGTGTGCCCACATCTATATATCTGTATATGTGTAGTAAGTACATCCTGCATCTGTGTAGTGTGCCCATATCTACATGTGTGCTGTGGTGTGCATGAGCACACACATTCTGGTTGTGTATGGGTACATGCATACACATATCCAGGTGCACATGTGTGCATAAGTACACACATGTGTACTTGTGGTCAAGGGTTTCTCCTGCACTGCATCAGCACACTTACCAGGAATAAAAATTTCAGTCACTAGCACTTTGAAATTCACAATATCTAACCATCTGATTTTTAAAGATAAGTGATTGTTTAACTGAATTTTCCATCAAAAGTTCAGTTGTGTGGTTCAGATCCATGTCATAAGAGCAGAGCACTCTGACTCCAGAAAGATAATGAGGACCCATGTAGTAGAGGTCTGTCAATCCTAAGGAAGCATGGCTTGTTTGGCAACTTCACTGCCCAACTCTGTACACAGCATACTGTGTCCTGTTTATTAAATTATTTCCTTAAAACTAAATCCCTAGCCACATGAGCAGTAGAGTCTTCCTGCTTAACTGGATGGAAACTTTATGTTAAAAGAATAACATATGTTACAAAAAAAGAGAATAACTTACAAACTCAGCATTTAACCACATAAAAATGCTAACATGTGTTTAATTTTGTTGTCCCATCATCATCATTATCATCATCATCATCCACATCATCATTGTCTCCTGACGGGAAGCACAGTAAGACCCACTGGGGAAAAGGTCAGAGCTGGCTTCAGGTCCAGGCAGCACAATCAACTCTGAACCACTCTTCAAAACTTCAGAGAGTACAATGAACATAAATAAAAACTGCTGCCATGAGTTTCTGTGGAGCAGAGTAGAGACAGAAAGTGAATCTGATTTTGAGGAAGGTTGGTGAATGATCCTGGACTCAATTTCCTGAGAACTGACCTTTGTAACAATTTGAGTTCAGGGAAGGACAAATTCTGTTTCCTCTAGTAAGCTTCAAAAATGAAACCATGAAATCCATGTCTTAGAGCCACCCCATAAACATGGGAGCTGAGAGTTTGTGGAGTTACAAAAGCTCAGCCTGAAAAAACCAATTTGTTTCTTGGTCATGGGAAGAGGTAGGTTTGCCTTGGGCTGTGCCTGACCTCTCTACTGTCCTGCCTGAGTGATATGCAGGAATCTTTCCACTCACGCTCTGTTTTCTGTCCCATCCCAAGAAACACCTGTACCTTCAGAGAGGTCATTGACTGTGATTGCAACTTTGAAAGACTCAGACAGCATCTCACATGTTCAGCTGCAAACACCTCAGAAAATGAAATGATGGTGGAGGACTTGATTTGGGAGTCTGTGCTGTCTGCAAGTCCTCTGTGCCCAGGCAGCTGCAAGGAGCCACTACATGCCCACCACAGGGCAGAAAGGTCTGGATGTTGCCCAGAAAGCTGCTGGTCCTGGTAGGGACACCTGGAAGCTCACATTGGAGTTAGCTCATGGAAGAGACATTTGAAGTCACTTTGTGCTGCCCCTTGTAACATTTTCACTGTGGCTGATGGCCAGCAGGGAACTGGTTCTTGGGCAGGCAGCATGGGTTGGTGGACCACAGTGGAACCAGAGTCAGGCTACACCCCCAGGATAGCCCCTGGTATGAGCAGTGCCTTGTGGCCATGAGGGAATCCTTTTTCTAGGTAGCTTCCTTCCAGCAGACTGAGGCCTGAGCCTGGATTTGATCAGAACCCCACACTTTACATATATGGTCCTAGCTCAGCAGGATGCGTTTGCTCTGCTATCAGTCCACATACTTCCTGGAAATTGGGCAAGGCTCTCCCTCCAGGAGCCTGTAGCAGGTATCCCAGTCAGATCTCAGCTGGGAGAGGTTCCTCAGTCAGGAGGAGTTCAGAGGGCTCTGGGAAAGGGATTGGGCTGAGGAAAGGTTCCACTACACAGCCTGCACCTGGCAACTACACCGATCCTTAAATTTGGCTGTTACGATTAGAAGGGACTCCTGCCACGTGGAAGATACCACACAGGTTCCCCAGCTTCCCCCACTGCAGTGCCCTGTGTTGGTGTTTAGGCAGTCTTCCGTCTGCCAGACACACACCTTCAGGCCAGGTGGGACTCATCCTCAGCAATAGTACTAGCCTGACACCAGGAATGATGCTGGGCACAAGGAAATCTGATCACCCTTTTCGAAAACACTGAACCTGCCTGGCCCCCCACCAGCCCACCAGAAGGATGGAAACACACTCATTGTCACAGGCAACTTTTTTCATATTGTGTGTAAATGTGCACACGCACACACATGCACACACATACACATCTTAGTCGTTTAAAAGTATAACCTTCACATTCATTAAGGCTATTTAAGGGGTATATTTTAAATGAAATGCTATATAATATTCAAAATTACCAGAGTAATGAGTTAACAGGAAAACTGTCTTTGCAGAAAAACTATGACTGTGATTTTCCAAAATAGGATTAGATTGCTCGTGTGTATTAACCAAAAATAAATTCTACTGCTTTGCAGTAGAAACTGCACAGCCAGTTTCCAAAAACAGAAATGCAGGGGCCTGGCATCTGTGTCTGCACACACAGCAAGTTAGCTCAGGGATGGGCTGGACCTGCGGCCAACCCACAGCACACAACTGTCCACACTCAACACTGTAGGTCCCGTTCAGCCACCCCCATAATGATTTGCCTGTAGACATCCTCTCGTTTGGAGCTGGTGGAAATTCTCCAGTAACACAGCACTTAATTTAATAAAGGAACTCACCAACTTCAAATTGCAATAAATTTACCAAACATGTTCACTGTTTATGGAGAGGTTTACAGTAAGAAAGGGTCGACAGAAGCAGGCACATCCGTGTACAGAGTGTTCTGTTGGGTGGATTTTCACTTCCTCCAGCCTCACATACCGGCTGCTTTCGTCCCTCTCCTCCCAGCCATGGTCTTCGCAGGAAGTTATCCTCGCAGGCCGCTCTATTCTTGCCCCCTTGACCGGGGACCTGCAAGTACAGCCTCAGGGAACCAAGGACTCCGCCAAGGTGAAGAGCAGTCGGAAAGCCTACCCAAAACATGGGTTGTAAACTTTGAATGGAATCCGGATACCAACGACACAGAGGAGAAACGGAGGTGAGGGCCCCTGGCAGCGCGCAGCGCTTAACAGGCCCGGCCTGACTCCCAAGGGCGTGCGGCCTCAGAGGGCGGCCGGCAGCAGTACGGGTAAGAGGCGTTGAGGTCGGGGTCCGAGGGCGCGTAGCCTGGCAGCTCCACCGACGGGTGTCCGCCGCAGCACACCTCCACGCCCACCTCGTCGCGAGCGTGGAAGACGCCCACGTTGATGAAGGACACCGCGTGGTGCGCCGCGAAGCCCGCGCAGTCCCCGGGGCCGACAAGGTCCGACTCCTCAGCAGACAGGATAGAGGCCTCGCTCGGCCGCGGCTGCAGCCTCCGCGCCCTCTTTCCCCGCCGGCCACGCCGCGCTCGGGAGCCCGGTGGCTGCGCACGGAGCCCTGGGCCACTGCGGGGCCGAGAGGGGGTCCGGTTCCCCCTCCGCCGGCCGCGCCGGCCGCGCCGGGCCTGCGAGGACTTGTAGTTCTTCACGAGCAGGAGGCTGAGCAGGCCCAGCAGGCACTCGAGCGAGTTGAAGACAGTGGAGAGCACCAGGCCGCGCTGATAGTCCTTGAGCTGGCGGCACTTGGCGGACGTGGCGCTGTCCAGCGGGTTGCGCGCGCGCGACGCAGAGCCAGGGGCCGGGGGCGCAGGGCCGGGGGCTGCGGCCGGTGCGCGCGCAGGCAGGCAGTAGTGCGAGTACTTGCGCTCCACCAGTGACACCGTGTCGCCGTCGATCACGGCACCCGCGAAGGCGCTGAGGACGCCAAGCATGAACACCAGGACGCCCAGCAGCAGCAGATTCTGGCCGCCTGCCGGCCCTGGGACCCCGGCCGCCGCCCCCGCCTCGCCTGGTGCTGCCTCGGGGGCTGCTGGAGCCCCAGGGACATCGAGCCCAGCACCTGGTCCCGGAGCCGACCCCGGCCCGGCAGGCGGCGCTTCCCGGGGCCCGCAGCACAGCAGCGCGGCGCCCAGCAGCGAGAGGCCAGCGGCCAGCAGCAGCCCCGAGTAGAAGGCGCCGGCGGCCGCGCCCAGGCGGAACGGCTCCCCGCGCAGCTCTGAGCCCAGCGCAAAGCACTTGAGGCCGACGGCAGCGGCGCTGAGCGCGCAGGCGAGCAGCAGGCAGGAGGAGAGCGCGGCGCAGGCCCCGCGGACGCTGCACTTCATCCTCCGCGCCCGAGCCGGCCCGCGCCCCGCGCGCCCGCCGCCGCCCGCCGCCGCCCGCGCCGCCTGCGCCTCCTCCCGGCGCCGCGCGGCGGGCCCGCCGGCCTCCTCCTCATCCTCCCGCGTCCTCCCGGGCCCGCGCCGCCGCCGCCGCCGCCGCCGCCGCCGCCGCCTGGGCTCGCATCCTCCGCGACCCCGCGCCGGGAACTTGAGGGATGCCGAGTTCCGCAGGGCGCGCGCGCCCCCTCCCCAGTCCGCCCGCGGTCCCGCGAGCTTCGCCTGGCACCGCCTTCCGGGTCTCCCCGGCCTCGCCCTCGCGGGCCTCGGGCCCCACCCCTGCACCTCCCTTCTCTCTGTGTCCTGGGACTGCGCCTCCCTACCCACCGGCGCAGCGGCTCTCCACGCCCCCGCCCGCAGCGCGGGGCTGTGGAGAGCGGGACGGAGGCGGGGCCCGGAGAGCAGGCAGATGGGGGGCAGGGTGCGCGCAGTGTGCCCGCGGGGTGCGGGGCGTGCGGGGTGCACGAAATGCGCGGTTTTTGGTGTTCGGTGAAGTGTCGGCGGGGTATGGATGGGGCGTGCACGCGTGTTGTGAGGCAGGGGTATGAGTACGCTCCGCGTGGGTACGAGGGGTGTGTATGGGGTGTGTGCATGTGGGTGTGGGATGTATCGCGTGCGCGCGCTGAGTACCGAATCATCAAGCCCGGCTGGGGCGAAATCTTGGGCAGAATCTCGGGGGAATGGGGTTGGGTTTGGGTCGAGTCTGGTCTCCGGAGCAGGCAGACTTCCACAGACGCAGCGCAGATGAATTAACTAGGCAAGTCGACTCCTTCCGACCCGGCGCACGCGGGGACCCCTGACGCGAGGGCGGTCGGGCTAGCCCCAACCTGGCAGCCGCTCGCGCGGTGACTCAGGCTGCCTGCGCTGCGTGGGACCGCGCGGGTTGTGCGCACGGCCATGTCGGGGGGAGCAGAGTGCTGGGGCGCGCGCGGTCCCCTCCAGGCCTCGCCGAGGCCCTCTGGGAGGGGCGCAAAGACTCCTTGGTCCCCAACCGCCGCCTCCACTCCGGAGCTGGGAATGATAGTGATCTCGCTGCATTTTTAGCTGAACGCAGATTTTGGAACCGCGGCCCCCGAGCGCGCACGATGACTCGCAGGATCTCTGGACAGGGTCCTGCCTCCGCGAGAGCGCGTGTGAGCCAGCTTGTGTGAGGGTCGCTGCGCCCACGCGCGGACCTCCGGAGCAGCCAGCCTTCAGTGGTTCGTGGTTATTTCAGTTTCCAGGGAAACGAGGTTCGCAGCCGCAGCCAATGCAGGATCTGCCTCTCTTCTGCACTCCGACGCTGGGACGCACGCGGTGCTTCCTCCACTGAGCCTCCTCCGCGGGGCTACGTAGAACTGGAACGGTCCCATAGTCAGTGCCCCAGAAGAGCCCTATCTCAGTCCTGTGAGGTTTTAGCCTCCCAGTCTTTACGTTCGTTGCTCTCCCTCTGCCTAGGCCTTTGCGCAGAGCTCTTGCTCCTGGGGTCCCAACTCCACTCCAGAGCTTCACCTGTCAACCCCCACCCCCACTGCTCAGATCTTAGCTTCATCCCACAAATAGCTTCCGTTTTGTCGGTGCTTTTCTTCTGTCGCCATGCTGAGTGCTTTACAAGACATTCTAATTCACCCCTTTCTAATTCAATAACAGGTAGGTGCCCTGTTATCCTCCCAAGAGCTTTCAATGAGGAGCCACAGACCCAGACTACGCACAGCCTTCCTGCTCCCCAATTCCTAGTAGATTCCTCCCCCACACCCCCTCTCTCCATAAGGCTGCTCTCCTTGTAGTCTAGCTGTGTCTCCCCCAAGCTGGGATTTGGGAGAAGGGCTGTCCTCAGCCACCTTCAACAGCACACTGGGCGCAGGGCAAGGGACCAGTAGGCAAAGGCGTCTCCAGGACAGCTGTAAAGATCTACCTGCTTCGCTCCTGAGGCTCAGGCCCAGGGGCCAGTGTGCAGGAAAGCCCCACCTCCTGGGCAGGAGAGGCCCTGAGAGACAGGAGCTTTGCAGGTAGAGGCTGCCAGCAGCAGGTGTCCAACTGAGCCAGGAGGCCATTCACCCTGAGCAAGGGGACACCCACGGTAGGAGGGGGCGCTGGTGAGTGGAGCACGGGTCCCTGCGACTGTGATGTTCATCACAGATTTTCCTGCTGCACCACCCCCATCCTGTAAAGGAGGGTCGGCAGGCCCCTGAATGCAGGACCCTGCAGTAGAGGAGAGGCCAACCCAGTTGTTCTGGCACGCAGGGCTCTCCTAGGGTGTCTGTCGCAATCACGGAGACCCTTAAGGTGCCCCTCACTGACATCCATGGCCTCCACATTTGGAGCTGATTTCTGACACCTAAAGCCAAGTGAGGATTGGAATAGCCATGTGCAGTTTAAAATCTGATGGCGTTGCTTTCATACTCTTCACCCCAAGCCACAACGGGGCTCACCCAGGAACGCTATCCTTTCCCCACCACCTTGTGGCGCCATCCCCCACATTTCCTCAGCCTGCTGTTTGGGAGGAAGATCTGTCCAGTGCTTTGGGGGCCTGCCCGGTCAGGGAAGGGAACCCGCTGTGGATCTAGGAAAGGAGAATCACACTAAAATCAGAGGGCCCACTTCTGCAGAGTAGCTTCACAGGTCCTGGGTGGTCCTGGTGTTCACTCCATGCTAAAGCAAGAGCATTTAAAAACAATCATGTGATTACAAGAGTAATCATGTATTAAGAATTTTTCCTACCATCTTTAAATCTTATTTTAACATTTTCATATTTACTAGCATTTAAAATTCAATTTCCCTGGAGTATTGGCTTCTATTAATTTGGGTAATTCTAATTATTTTTCTAATTTATCACAACTTTTTAGTATTTTTAGCTTTTATATTTTTTAACACATTCTCTTCATTTTCTGTTGCTATAACAATGCTACAGACTGGGAAGTTTATAAAGAATAGTGATTTATTTGGCTGATGTTCTGGAAGCAGAAGTTCAGGACCCTGTGCTGGGTTTACTGGCATCAGTGAGGGCCTCCTCTGGGCCATGACCTGGCCAGGACCTCACATAGTGACACAGAAGAAGCTGCCCAAGCACTTGTACCAGCACTGATCCTGGGCAATCCTGGAACCTCCCATCCATTAACCCACACATGAACCTTCAGGGCCTTCAAGAGGCAGCTGCTTCCTGGAGGTCCCCTTCCTAACCCATGATCAGTACAGAACTTTGGGGATAAGTTTCCAGCACATGGACCCTAGGGGTCAAGCATTTAAACCACTGCACTGACCAGGTAGCCAACATGCTGTCTCATTACTAACTCTCACCCTTTCTTCCTGGATAACCACTATTGATCTGTTACTTGCAGATGCGCTGTGGCGTCTCTTGCAAACTGCACACTGGTAAGTTATTCAGAGAGCTCATATGAAACCAGGCAGGGGGGTCTCACAGACGCAATGGTGCACCTTGATTATTATTTCAAAAGCTTTGTCTTAAAAAGTATTAGAGATCCACAAAAATCATGAAATATACATGTAACAGCTTAATAAGTTATAAATGAGCACCTGCTTCCCTGCATCCAAGAAACATCACAGCATCTGAGTACCAGCCTGCCACAGCCACAGCCACCCCCCTATGCCAAGATGCTGCCCACTTCATCTAAGTCACTTCCTCACACTTGTGGGTATTTTTATTGACAAGGCACAGATCTCTAACTATCATGCTTTGGTCGTGCCTGTTTTTGAACTTCATAAAAACAGAATCACTGAGTATAATGTGCACATGTCTGGCTTCCTTCGTTTGACTTTGTGTCTGTGAAATGTGCTCCTGTTATTGTATGCAGCCAGAGCCTACTCTTTGGTGGCTACAGAGCCATTGTATAAGATGTCACAGCTGCCTTGCCCATTCACTGATGATGCATGTCTGCCTCCAGGTTGGGAATATTGTAAATCGTGAGCCTTCTAATTTGTGTGCCCTGACGCTCCCAGGCATACATTTTTGGATGTGTACCTAAAAAGGAAATTGCTGGGTATGAGTAATACCTATCTTTGCTTTCTGTGACTTTATGTATTGAGATATAGTTTATGCACCCTGGTTTTAAGAGTACCACTCTGAGTTTGGAAGTAGGATGCCTCATTACTGCTTCAGGGAGCATGACTGTCCCACTTTCCACAAGAGCCCCCTCCTCGACCACCCCTTCCCCCCTCTGGGCCCATTCAGCTTCCATCTACCACCCATCACTGTCGTTTTAATTTAGCATTTTGTGTGCATAGATACACACAGGAGGCAGTCTTTTATGTCTGGCTTCTTTCACTTGGCATAACACTTCTCAGGTTTGCGCATATTGTTTCGTGAATCAGTGTATGTTCACTTTTGTTGCTAAACAGAATTCTAACCTGTGTATATCCATTCACAAAATGATAGGCATCTGGGCTTTTTCACTGAGTTTATTCAGAATAAGGGTACTGTTAGAGGTGCTTGGTGGTGTCATTCAAGTACAACTCTTTTGTGAACATATTGTCACCTCTCTTAGGAGTACTTAGGAGAAGGATTGCCAGGTTTTATCATAGGCACCCATTTAACTTCAGAGAAACTGAAAGACTTCCAGAGTGGCCAAACCCTTTTGCATTCCCCATGCCAATGTGTGAACATCCCTGAGCTTCATATGTAGCAGTCTTGGGAGCAGCTGGCCTCCTGATGATACTGCCCTGATCGACAGACCAGGAGTGGCATCTAGTTGTGGTTTCAGTATGAATGATCCACCTTGCATGGATCTTCATGAGGGGTCTTGTTAGATTTTCTAATGATTTGAAAGAATCAGGTTGTCTTTTGCATATGAGCAGTGATATTCTTTATGTATTTTGTATGCAAGTGTGTCAGATAAATGTTTTTAAAATATCTTTTCCTAGACTTTTGATTTGCCTTTTTGTCCTCTTTCTCATCTCTTTTTAAAAGCAGAACTTCTCCACTCTAATGCCATTCCATCATGTGTCTCTTCTATAAGTCTGAGAACTATCCCAGAAATGTTTTCTTGAACCAAGACCTCAAATGGTTCCTCCCATGTCTTTCAGAAGTCTTATAACTTGTTTTAGCTTACACATATGTCTGTGACTTGTTTCAAATTAACTTTTGTATATGAGTGAAATAACAATGATGATTTTATTTTTGCATGTTGATATCCAATTGTTCAGCATCATTTGCCAAAAAATGCAATTTAAACCTTAAATCCCCTTGACACTTCTTTTGAAAATCAAGTAATGGTAAAAATATGAGGCTATTTCTGACTCTGAGATCTGTCCTGTTGATTGATAGGTCCAACCCTACAGCAGTACCACACTATCTGGATTACTGGGACATTGTAGGAAATCTTAGAACCAGGCAGTGTAAGTCTTCCAAACTTGTTCTTCTTTTTCAAAATCATTCATCTATTCTATGTTCTTCGCATTTCCATATGGATTTTAGAATCAGCTTCTTAATTTCTACCAAAATGTTTTATCAGGAGTTTGATTGGAATTCATATTGGGCCTGTATATTAATTTGAGAATAACTGATATTTGACAATATTGAATCTTCTGGCCTAAATTTATTTAAGTCTTCATTAATTTCTTTCATCAATTTTTTTTAATCAGTAATAGGGATTGAACTCACAACCACACACTTGCAAGGCAGGCACTTATGCTGCTGAGCTAAATCCCCAGCCCCTTTCATCAATATTTTATAGTTTTTCAGAGCACATTTTACTACATTTATCCGTAAATATTTCATATTTTAATGCTTTTGTAAATATTAAAAAGTATTTTAATGTCCAATTGTTTTCATGGTATTGGACACCTGATTTTTTAAATTGTCCTTTGATTCTGTTCACTTATTAATTCTAGCAATATTTTTACATTTTAAATGTAAATATTTTACATTTTACATCTTAAATTTTCTTCTTTGCATCACTGAGATGATCACAGTAATATGGAGAAATACACTGACTGATGTCTAATGTGGTATCAGCTTTTTGTCACTATAACAAAATACCTGAGGCAAGTTACTTATGGAGAAAAGAGATTTATGTATTTCGTGTTTTGGAGGATGAAAGTCAAACAGCCCAGCCTCGTGTTCCAAAAGCAATCCCACTTACTTATACAAAACATGCTTTTTGTGCGTAGTTGATGTGGTTTACACTATTCTTGAGGGTTTTGTTATAGATGTTAATGAGCCACATTACTTTAATGTTCCTTGTGAAACGTTTTCCTTTGGTTTTATTGTCAGCACAGCACTGATCATGAGGTAAATTGGAAAGCACCCCCTCGCTTTTCTCTCTCCTGTAAAAACTTGTTTAGAATCTGTACTCTCTTCCTTCAGTGTCTGGCAGAATCCCAGGGTGAGGCCATCTAGGGTTGAAGGTTTTTTTCTGGAATGAAACTATGATTGCTATTTGTTTAATTGACACAGGGCTCTTCTGGTCACAGGTATTTGTGAGTGACCCTTGGTGTCCTGAGTCTTTCCAGTAGTTTGTCCATTTCACTGAAGCCTTTAGATTGTTTTGGCATGAAACTGTGCACATTATTTCACTGGAAGTTAAAACTTTTATCCTATATAAAATATACCTCAAGATGAGCATGGTGGCACACACCTATAATCCCAGCACTTGGGAGGTGGAGACAAGAATATTACTGCAAGTGTGAGGCCACATAGTAAGTTCAAGGCCAGTCTAAACTGCATAGTGAGACCCTGGCTCAATAAATAAATAAATAAATAAATAAATAAATAAATTTAAAAAACAAACTTCAAAATCCTGATAAACTTTTTATTCCTTTTTTGTGTATAGGATCGATCATGAAGCCTTTTCATTTGTCCTGAAGTTCCTTTTTATCCCTCCTATTGGTGATCTGTGTGTTTCTCTTTTTTCTTAATCAATCTAGCTAGAGATTTATCAATACTATTGGTCATTTCAAAAAACTAGAACTTGATTTCATCATTATTTCTGTTTTCTGATCATTGATTTTTGCTCTTGTATAATTCTTCTCTCTGCTTACTTTGGCTTTAGTTTGTTGTTCTTTTTCTAATTCTGATCTGATCTAATTCTAATCTAGTCATTTAATGATATAAATTTCCCTTTAAATATTGTCTTAATTACCTCCCACAATTTTTCTCATGTTATATTTTCATTATTACTCCAGTAAAATATTTCTAATCATTTTATGATTTATTCTTTTACTCACTGGCCATTTAGAAGTGTATTAATATCCAGACATCTGATGTCCTTTCTAGATTTGTTGTAGGTTTCTAATTGAATCCTGTTATGGTCCAAAAACATATTCTGTAAGATTCTGATCTTGGGAAATCTACTAAGACAAGCATATAGTCCATCTTGGTGATGTTCCACATACATTTGAAAATGTATTCTGAACTAATGGTTGTGTTCTACAGATACCAAGAAGTAAAGTAGCTGACAGTATCTCTCTAGTCCTTATTTCTTTTTTTGATGTAATTGCCCTATTACCGAGAATGATATGTTAAATCTCCAACTATGACTATGGATTTTTCATTTTTCTTTTGGTTTTATCTTCTTTTGGTCATATATTTTGGCATCCTGTCATTAGATGTGCTTATGTTTATATTGTGTCTTCCTGATGTATTGACCTTTAAACAGTTATGAATTGTCCCTCTCTACCTCATAAGACTCGTTTTATTGAGGACTATTTTGGGTGCTATTAAAACTGCTATTCCAGCAACTTTAGCTACTCTAGCTTGTTCATGATGGCTATTTGCATGATGTTTTCTTCCCCATCCTTGAATTTTACTCTCCACCTCTTTATGGACAATATAGAGTTGTTTCTTCTTGCTGTTGTTGTTTTTTATGTAGCCTGACAATCTCTACCTTTTGATTGAGATATTTAATCTACTCTTTTTTTGTTTTTAATAAATGTCTAAATTATACTTTATTTTTTAAAATACATTTAATTCAAGGATAAAAAGAAAGAAAAAAACTACAACAAAATTTCAAAACACATCAACCTGGATACATACATTGTTCACTGTCATCCTCAAATCATTCACCCAAAGCACAAATATCTGCATGCAATTGTCTAAACAATACCAGCACAAATGTTTCTCTTCAGCCAACTCAGAGAAATAAGTAATGTAACTATCTTACTATTTTTATATACATATACATACATGTATACATATGTTTTTTCTTTCAGCTTGTCACAATAATGAAACAACATGATGTTTACATGTGTAAATCTACTCTTATTAAATGTAGTTTTGCTGTGGTTATAGTTTTATGTTTTGGTTTGGTTTCGGGGTTTGTGTTTGTTTGTTTGCTTGTTCTAAGACAGAGTCTTGCTGTGTAGCTCAAGACCAGCCTGGCCTCATAGCAACCCTCCTGCTTCATCCTGAGTACTAGGACTACAGGCACGCACCACCACGCCCAGCCTGCTGTGGTTATAGTTAAACGATACTCTCTCAACTATTTCTATTCCTCTGTTTCTTATTTCCTACCTTTTTATTCATTCATTAACAAAATACTTCCTTTAAAGTTGTTGCACATATTTTTCTTCTTTTTTAGCAGAAATACATTCTCATATCTTCATTTTATCCATTAATACCAAGCCATACTGTTTAATACCAACTCACATTCTCATCTATGTTCCTTCATAAATTGTCTGTATCACTCTTAACTTTTGGTTTTCTAATGTGTATGTCTTAGTTTTCTGGTTCTATTCACATACACACATGGCAAAGACACCAACTGCCATATGGGGTAATGCTTTGGTCCTGGCCCTGCTGCAGCCTGTCCTCCGGTGAGCCAGCTAGGTTTCCTCCACATCTGATGTGATCCCTCAAAAGCCAATCAAGTGCTCCCAAGCTGTGAGCCAGACAGGACAGCTGTTATTATTCTGGGGTAACCCTGCTTTAACCATCACAAGGCCTAGCAACTCTAGAGTATATGCTATTCAAGGCCTTCAGAGGATCCCATAAGTTCAACACTAAGCATACCATTGTCTGTGGAATAAAGTCTTGGCATTGCAGTGGCACCTGATGTCCTCATTTGGGAAACTAGGTTCCAGATTCCTAAAGCATACATGGGCACCTAACTCAGAGAAACCAAGGACACATGTGCCTGACGGTCATATCCAGGCCTTCAGAGCTGAGTCTCTGGTGTTCCTGCCGGGCAGCTTGACCCAGGTGCTGGCACTGAAAGCTGTGCTTGGAGGCTCCTCATGCCCCGTTTTTTGAGAGTTTGTAGAACCACTCAATAGTGCCCTGAGGTGGGCAGGATCCCCTATAGTGGAATGAGGTTTCCACACCATGGCAATGGAGCAGGTCACACTGATTCTCCAGTCTGTGAGCCTCTCCTGGTTGCCTAGCTGCTCTGCGGTTTCTTCGTGGGGACATGTTGGGGGCCAAGCACTCAGCACCTCAGTCCATGTTCTGCTCTGTTCTTTCCTGGTGCTGTTGAGTAGGTGAATTAGAACTCTGCCCTCTCTGTAGGTCCCACACTTCACCTGACCTTATGTTCATGCCTCTCTAAAAGCCCCTCATCCTCAACAGCACTTGTGAACAGCACAGAATTTGCTCAGTGTTTCATTTCACTTGCTGGCTTTTATTTGCACATCTCCTCCTAGAAGATTGCCATTTCTCTCATCTTGTCTGCCAGGCTCCAATCCCAGCAACGTGGGTGCAGTGCCTCTGGCTGGGTCTTACCAGTTCCTGGCCTGACCCCTTCCTGATGACTGCACACCCCACTGAGCCCCTCTCACCTCTAGTTTGGCCCTTCTAGAATCTTCTAGCATTTCAGACCCCACCTTACAAAGCTCTAGGCAAATAAACATTTTTAAGTAGATTTTTCTTTTCTGAATTCCAGTTCAAAATAAGGGATTCTGCACCATTAACCTTTCTTCTTGTGTAACAAGTTATCCCAGACTTAGTGGCTTCAAACAGCCGAAACCTGCTCTCTCCTGCTGCTGCTATGGGCCAGGAGCCAGGCAGGGAGCTGGGCCTCAGCACCAGGCACACCTGGCACAGGATCCACCACCAAGGCTGGCAGGGCTGTGGCAGGAACCATTTCCTTGCCGTTGTGAGAGGGAGGCCTGTCTGGCACAACTGACCCTGCCAGAGGCTCCTGGCGCCTTAGCTGCTGATCTCCTTAGGAGATCCCTTGATGAGGTCGAAACTGTCACGGAATCAGAGATGAGCTGAGGCTCAGACTGGCTCCTAAATTAAAGCTAAAGACTTCAAAATCTTGTGAGCTGGTCATTAATTGCAGGTATTCCTGAGAATTGTATACACTTACAACTGAATGAGTACTATTAAAACAGAGAGCCACCCCTCTCTGTTGGATACTGCTTTGCTGCCTCTGCTTTCTCAGGCTATTCACATCTGGTGCCCCAGCCAAGGAAATGCATGGGGCTGCTTCTCTCCTCAACCCCTTTCAAGTGACTCTATTGGTGACTGCAGATCAGCCACCATGGTGAACTTGTGCTGAGTTGCAAATGCTGTAAGTCAGGCTGACTTGTTCTGTTGACTGTGTAGATTAAATGAAGTGACTGGAAATGTGAATAGTACAGACTTAATTCAGAATGGGTTTTGGTTGCAGCCATTATGGCACCTGGCTGGCAGAGCAACTCCCAGTTCACAGAGAAGCTTGCCGTGGCTCCTCAGCCTTGGTGAACACAGCACTGGGCTCTGTAGCCAGCACATGATCAGCCATGGAGCAAGGACCCTGCTGAGTCAGACAGCAATCAGGCCTCTATTTAGGGCCAATTTGCAATGCTGTTGTTGGTGACAAAGTTATAAAAATCAAGAGTGGGTTTTGCAAGATATAGCAGTCATAGTGAGTTACAAATGAAAGCAGATAAGTATTTCAGTTTCAAATGTGGCATTTCAAAACTTATCTGAAGAAAATGTGAAGAACACTTACAATGACTTTCAGCACCTTGCTGGTATATGATTGACATGTCACATTTGTCTCTCCCATCAGAGCCCCAAGATCCTGCATCCTCCTCTCCACTGTGACCACGGGGTCTCCTGTACCGGTCCTCTTCACAGTCCTGCATCCCTGTCCCCCGTGTAACCACAGTGACCACAGGATCTCCTGTACCAATCTTCCTCACAGTCCTGCATCCCTGTCCCCAGTCTCATCACAGTGACCACAGAGTCTCCTGTACCAGTCCTCCTCACAGTCCTGTGTCCCTGTCCCCTGTGTGACCACAGTGACCACAGGATCTCCTGTACCAATCTTCCTCACACTCCTGCATCCCTGTCCCCAATCTGACCACAGTAACCACTGGCTTCCTACATGTTTTTCTTTCACCTGGTGCTCATGAAATCATACATGAAGCCTTCCAGTTCCTCCACTCTATAAGCAGCTGCTCCTCCTGGTGACAGCACAGAGCTCCACAAGCTCTCCCTGGAGTATGTTGCACAGACATACTCAGAGATGTCCCCGGTATCCTGTGTAAAGTTGGGAGTTACTTCAGTGCAGTGGGGGAGCTGGGTTCTAGACCTACTGCAAGGATCGGCCAGGCCAGAAGGCCTTCCTTGGACAGTTGACTAGTGTCCCAGCCATGGTTTCCCATGCAGGGAGGTGACAATGCATGTCAGGGATTTCCCATGGTGGACACACACAGGGATATCAGCATTACAGAATGGAGCCCATCACCAGCTGACTTCAGGAGATGGCTCTCAACCCTCCACTAACTTATATACACATAGAGTTTTACTTTTTTCATTGATATGCCAATACTGCTGTACAAAATGTAGTGAAGGCACAATATAAAATATACAACAATTCAAATAACCAGACTGGATCTTACAAGTAGTGCTGAATGAATAAAGTAGGAAAGAATGTGACTGAACTCTTTTTATATGTTCAAAATAATAATACTGGGGAGGGGAGAAAGAAGAAAGAATCAAAAGTGATCAAGATAGCCAGACATGGTGGCATATGTCTTAATCCCAACACTTGGGAGACTGAGACAGGAGGATCATCATTAGTTCAAGGCCAGTCTGGGCTACATAGTGAATTCAAGGCCAATGTAAATACATAGTACAAGGCCAGCCTAAATTACACTGGTGTATATATATACCATTTCCCTAACTCAAATGTAATTATTACATATCACAAACTTATATCAATAAAATAAATTTTAAAATAATAACACTGAATACACATGGCAGTATCTGCAAGCCAAATGCTGTCCCATATGTCTTACAGAGATCAATGCATTTAGTCACTAATCTGTGAGGCACAGGGAATTTTTCCATGAACAGAAACTGAGGCACAGAGAAGGCAAATAATTTTCCCAAGATCACACAGCTGGTGCTAGAACTGCAATCAACCCTATGAACAAAGATGTGCACACAGACAGTTTACATCTTAAAAGGACAGGAACCAAGGAACATACACAATCATCTCAGAATGGAGTTGAGTGGAGGACTGGATGGGTCAAGGGAAAAATGGGTGGTGAACAAATGATAGGCAGAAGGCAAGAAAGGACAGGAGAAGGGGAAGGAACATGGATGGTTGGACAGCTGATTGATGGACCAGTGATTGGTGGACAGATAAAATTGGATATGAGGGGGCATGTCACAGACAAAAGATGATAATGTCTCAGGAACTGGGGACAGAATTAATCAACCCTCTAAATCCAAGGTTAAAAATAAGTCAATAACTTGTATAAGGACCAGTTGCTCACAGCTTACGATGGCCAACATCACTCCTTGGTCACCCACACTTTGCAGGAGCACAAGGGCTGTGTACATCCTTCTCATTCTGGGATTCCAGCCATGAGAACAGTAGGGACAGGACATTTCTGTGGATGATGAACAGGGATACAGTGGGCCCACACTAAGACTGGTTAGAAGTGACACTCTTGCCCACCCCTCTTCAACCTGGCCATGGGTCAGTTACCTGTGGCCAGTTTCAGGGCAGGGTGTCATCCCTCACTGAGGCAGGGGGCAGTTTCATAGCAACCCCAAGTCTAAGGGCCCACCTCACCCTCAAGTCAGATTTCTACACAGCAGCTGACTCTCTGAGCTAGAATATTTGGTTTTCAGGATGCCTGTGCCCATCCCCCATCCCATCACAGGTTTGCAGTCATCCCAGGCATTGCTTAGCATCCATTGGCAGCAATCTGCGTCTTCTCTGCACAAGAGCCCAACCTGCCTCTTTATTCCTTTTCTACAGGGCTTGGGACAAGCTGAGGAAAGGCCTTCACTGCTGATGATTGCAGATGTGGATGGGTGCTCAGCAGGACCCAACTTTGTCCAAACCCTGCGTTTCCCAAGTAGCTCAGGTACGAGCCATCAGTACAATGCCCTCCAGCAGTGCAGAGCCCAGCATGGTGCCCCAGGCTCATGTGGTATCACAGCAGCTCAGCCCCATCCCTCACAACCCACGAGGTGACAACTCATATTTTCAACCTTACCACTCCATCCTCCAAGGGTGCTGGGGGCAGCTGTCTGCTTCCAGGTACACCTGTATCTTGGTGATAAATGTGGTTTCCCATTCCAACACCAGCCCTATATCCACGCTCAGGGAGGACATGACCCCCACTGCATGGTGCCAAGGGATCCAGAGGGTGATCCTGCAGTAAGACAGGGGCCTGGATACCGGGGTACACAGCCACAGGTGAGTCCTGCTCATAGTGACCACGACAGCAGCCTACAGCACCCAGGTAGCAAGGTGATGGCAATGGCACCCATATACTCCATGCCTATATCCTATGTGCCACCTGGCTGAGGTAGGCCCTGGACATCATTCTGGGAGAGGGATCAGCCTCAGGACCCCAGGAAAAGGTACCTAGCTCCAATCAGGGGTTTCCTCACTCTGTAGTGAAGCAGTGACTACCCCAACCTAGGCACAAGGCAGGAGCTGAGGGGCTGTTGCCATATGATGGTCTCAGAGCCTCATCCTGGGGGTCAAGGGAAGTAGGAGGTCAGGGAGGCAGCATTAGGGTCACCAGCTGATTGATTGAGAGATGCAGCCACCAGCAGCTCTGTCTGTCCTTCATGCTGGAGCAAGGCTTCCCCTTTTCCCACCCTTGCATACTGGGCATTCTCAGCTCTTTCAGGACTCTACTGTCTCATAGTCCTCTCTTTCAGATCCTGTCCACACCCACATGTGTGCCCTGCCCATACCCATGGGGCTGGGTCTGAGCTCCTCACAGTCTCACTTACTGGGCTGGACCGTCACTTCCTCCAAAACCTGGGCCCAAGGCCTCTGCCTTCGCTGTCCTCACAGCTTCACCATAACCCAAAACCTACATTCTATCTGCCTTGACATTTGTCTGCCTTTTTCTTTTATACATTATCAAATCTGGGCTTCTTGGGTCAGTCGTTTTCCCTCTTAGTAGATTCCTGCAAGAGCCTGAAAGCCTCCAGCTTTGCTGATTTGGAAGAGACAAATCCTGTCCACACAAGGAGGAAACTTTCTCCTCTGGCAGCTTTAGAAAAGCATATGCAATTTCTTGTCTCCACACTGTCCCTACAGGGCTCAAGGGCACATCTGATACCCAAGTTCATGCACAGTTTCCCACCACTAAAATGGAACACTCCACGTGTCTAGTGAGGGCTGACAGCATCTGCAAACTGTGATTCATCCACGTTGTGGAGTATTACTCAGTCTTGAGGAGGAATGAGATTCTGATCCACACGATAATGTGGGTGGCCTCAAGGACACTGCTCCACAAAATAACCCAGACACAAAGCACAGACACTGCATGGCTCCACCTCCAAGGTTCCTATAGTCAGCTGTGCAGCCAGCATAGCCAGTTGTGACCAGGTTGGGACCAGGGCTCAGCATCTGATGAGTTGCAGGGTAGAAAGCTCTGGTGGTGACAGATCATAAATTTTCTTCCTGCTGAATTGTACACTTAAGAATGGTTAGTATGGTAAATGTTATATTGTATTCTTTACCACAATAAAAATGTTTTGAAAAAATTAAAAAGGGGAGATATTTAGTTCTTGAGTGCCGCTGGGTGTGGCTGGAGGCTGCCCCACCTCAGATGGAGATTAGCCTGGGCTCATTGACCAGATCCTCATGACCACGCAGGTCTGACACTGGCTGGACCCCAGGTCCAAGCTGATTAACATCTTCAAAGCTTCCAGGGAGTCTGTTGTTGGCTACAAGTTCCAGTGGCCATATGCTTTCTTACACACACAAATGCACACACAACACTGCACCAAAACCCTGATTGTGAAGCATGCTAGTTATATCTCAAAACCCTTTAGTTACCAAATTTTCCTTTTTCAACAAAATTCAGGTTGGTGACATGAAAACTTTCTGCCATATGGCTCTATGCCCTGGGGCTGGCATCATGCCATCTTATTCCTGGGTACACAAGACAGAGGACCCAGAGGTCCATACTGCACCCTCAGATCCCCTTCTTCTTCCTTGGCTACCCTTTATAACCCCCACCATCGCTACCCTCAGCACCAGTAAACAGACTATGACCTGTGACCCTTGCATTTGATTATTTTCTCTACTTTCACATTTTTATCTTTTTTTAAATCACTATCAAATTGTAGTAATTTAAAAAGAAATCAAAGCTGAAATGCTCAGCCAGGTGTGGTGGTATACTACTGTAATCCCAGCACTTGGAAGGTTAAGACAGGAGGATCTCTGGGAGGTTGAGGCCAACCTAGGCTACATAATGAGTTCAAGCCCAGTCTAAACTACTTAACGAGATCCTATCTCAAAAAAAAAAAAAAAAGTAGAATGTGGGATGAAAGCCCCAACTCACTTTGTCCCATGACAACCTCTCCCCAGCAACCTTTCAGGCCCTCCCAGGCCAAAACCCCCCAACCCCTTACCCCATGGATTCCAGCTGGTTACAGAGACCCAGAAGTTCACAGCATTAGAAAAGGCAACAGATCATCGAAAACCTTTGCAGAAGGAAGATGGGGGACCACACAGGCCAGTCATATAAGGATGGACAACTTTGTGTCCTCTAGCCAAGAGTATCCTCCCAAGGGCAACTCAAAGTTGCACCCAGTGACAAGCCTGCAACCAAGGCCCTCACTCTTGGAAAACTGGACAAACTCACAAGGCCACAAAGGCCCACGTTGGATGGGCAGCTCTGAGGTCCAATCGGTCTCCCAGTCTGAGGCAGCCACAGGAGCCAGTGAGGAGCTTCACTGGAGAAGGGTCCTGCACTGAAAAAACACAAAGGACCTGTACGCACACACAGAGATGTGCACACTCACACACTCAGGTCTTCACCAGCTGAATCACACATAGACCCTGCATCCTAGTTGAAAGAATAGTCTCACATAGCAAAGATCAATGAGAAAGAATTCCAGGGAGCTTCCCTAGCTGGAGACTGCTGGGATAGGATTCCTTGTCCTTGCCTAGGAGGGGCCCAGAAATCCTTCCAAATAAATTTCTCCTAAGGGCAGAGAAAATGCCTCTCTGAGAGTTACTATCCAGATGCTGGAATATAGAACCGTGAGGAAGACAAGAAGGAAGGAAGTGGGTCCCCTGGACCCAGGAAGAATCTGAAGTGTGAATTGAAGCCCACAGAGAGAATAAAAAGAAAAACTTCAAAGAAGATAGTGGTTGCTGGTGGCACCTTTGTCCAGAATCAGACTCACTGTGCAAGAGGAGCTGTTGGAACGTGGGGACACACAGTCACAGTGACAGTGGCAGCTTGTGACCCCAGAGGCCTCTGCAGAGAGACGCAGCAGTGGAGGGAAATTGCAGGTGTGTAGGACTGCACTGGCTGGCAGTGAGTGCAGGGGACACAGAGCAATTGGCTGGGAGCCATTTTGGAGTTAGGCTGGATAAGCCCAAAACCCAGAATTTCTGCTGGCTTCCTCCAGCAGCTCCTAGGTGCGTGAAGACCCGTGGAAATTGCTTGGACTCTGGCGAGCCCAATGAGTCTGGTCTTGGGGCAGGCCTGCTAAGGTTATCTACTACTCCTCCATAAAGAAATGGCTGACTTGCTGGAATACAGAGGCATGATTCAGGACTCTGTCTCCACAGACTGTCTACTAGTGAACCCAGAGAGAATCCTAGAAGTGGACTCTGTTTTTGTTTTGGGGGTTTTTCTCTCTCTCTTTTTTCTTTTCTTTTCTTGTTCGTTTGTTTTGTTTTGTTCAGTTTGTTTTTTATTTCTCTTTCATTGTTCTTTATTTTATGAGTGAGAGTGGTTCCTATCCTCTTTGTGGATGTGGTTCTATTTTGTTCTACTTTTTATCTCTTCCACCTCTCTTTTCTTTCAAACTTCTGTACCAGTTTCTCTAAGTTGGCAGGACCCATCTTTGTCTTCCAGTGTTACTTGTAATCTCATTCTCTTTTTCTCCTTCTATGTTTTCTCTTTTGTGCATTTTAAATTTTAACCCCAAGGGCAAAACTGGCACATTAGGGACTTACATATTGCATATAATTATCTGGTTTGTTTTACATTTTGTTATATAATCACAAATATAGTTCATAGGTTAAAAGTTGCAAATTAATGATTAGCTCAATTTGTTGTTTATAGGCTGTGTTTGTTGTTATTGGTACCACTACAACCAAAATTGACATAATTATTCTAAACAGCTGTTGGCCTTGATAATCCATAACTGAGATTAACTAAGGGTCACAGAAAACACTGTGGCACAGTGCCAAAGTACCAGGAACTAGACCAAACAAGCAACAACTTCTCATCTCCAACAAACCAAATAGGTAAGATCTTCCAACAGATTCAAAACCCAAAAACCAGGTACACCTGGAAGATACCTCAGAGACGTAATCATCACCTAAGTGTCCTAAATACCACCAATAAAGCAACCCACCACAGGCAATTTACAAGCAGAAATTTACTCCAGAAATTAAACTGAAAAAGAAAACAAATGAGAAGACACTTAAACAAGATGTAACCCAAGACATCCAATTCACCAAAGGCAAACCCAGCAGGCAATGAAGTGGGACAATCTGAAACCCTCCCCCACCTCCTCCCCTCTCTAAAGGGGTAACAAGAAAGCAATTGAATGAAGCTCTGGAAAAAATGAAATAAGAAATAGTCTCTCAAATAACTACACAGATTACCAAAATACACATCATGCATAGTGATGTTAGAGCAGACACAGACAAAAAAAAATAGATGAGCTTAAGAAAGTTATGGATGCACAGCATAGGAAACAAATGGAATCCATAAAGCACATTCAAGCAGATATCCAGGAGAATAAAAACTTCATTGAAAATATTCAAAGTAGATTAGGCCAATGTGAGGACAGAATTTCAGATATTGAAGACAGGCTTGCAGTTAACAACCAGGAAAAGAAAGATTTCTCAAAACTAGCAAGGGACCATGAGAAATCAATACAGCAGCTGCTACATGAGACCAAGAAGAATAACTTAAAATTAATTAGAGTCAATGAACAAGCAGGAGACACCACAAATGACATTAAAAACATTTTCACAGACATTGTGACAGACAACTTTCCTGATAGAGAAAAAGAATTTGACATACAAATAAGTGAGGTACATGGGACTCCAATTAGCAATGGTTTAAAAAAATCTACAGCCAGGCATATCATAGTCAAGATTCCAGAAATTCAACACAAGAATAGAATCTTAAAAGCTGTTAGGGAAAAGAAACAAGTCTCCTATAAAGGAGAGCCCATCAGAATCACAGCTGACTTCACAACACAAACTCTCAAGTCAAGGAGATCTTGGAGTGAAGTACTCCAAGTTCTAAAGGAAAACAACTTTCAAACCCAGATTGAGGTACCCTCCAAAGCTATCTTTCAAAACTGATGGAGAAATAAGATGAAGACAAAGAACATCCAGGACAAAGAACATCTGAGGAAATTTATGACCACCAAACCAGCACTCCAAAATGTTCTGAAGGACATTCTAGAAAGAGATAATAAGGACTACAGCTCCAGGAACCCCACAGAAGGAACCCACCAGGAAAGGCAAACAATTAGAGGGAAGAAAAAAATGGGAGCCAACAACAGGAAAATAATATGATGAGGATAAATCAATACATACCAGTTATAACCATCAATGTTAATGGTCTCAACTCACCAGCCAAAAGACACAGACTGGCAGAATGGATCAAGAAGCAAGATCCAACAATATACTTCATGCAAGAAACACATTTAATTCAAAAAGAAACTCATAGACTGAAAGTCATAGGATGGAAAACAATACTCCATGCAACAGGAATCTAGAAAAAAGTGGGGGTAACTATTATATTTGCAGACAAATTGAATTTCAAGCCAAGACTGATAAAGAAGGTCACTACATCCTTGTAAAGGGAACAATGCAAGAGGAAGAGATAGCAATCTTAAATATATATGCAACAAATACCAATGCACCCAGCTATATAAAACAATTACTAATGGACATGAAAAATCAAATAAGCCCTAATACAATTATATTGAGAGACCTCAATAACCCACTGTCAAAAAAAGACAGATCAACTAGACAAAAAATGAACAATGAAATATTAGAACTATTTCAAACTTTTGAAAAAAATGGACTTAGTAGATGTCTATAGAGTATTCCACTCCACAGTATCAAAATACACATTCTTCTCAGCTGCACATGGGACATTCTCCAAAATAAGCTATATACTGGATCATACAACATGCTTAAGTAAATGTAAAGGAATTGAAATTATACCCTGCATACTATCAGACCACAGTGCAGTGAAACTGAAAATCCATGCCAAAGGAAACCTCAAGAACTTCATAAATACATGGAAATTAAATAGCACCCTACTGAAAAAAAACGATAGGTTACAGATGAAATTAAAGAAGAAATTAGATAGTTTTTAAAGCTTAATGATGACAATACAGCATACTGGAACTTGTGGGACAAAATGAAAGCAGTCTTAAGAGGGAAATTTATAGCCGTAAATGCCCATTTCAGGAAAACAGAGCAAGCACATGTAAACAACCTAACATTGAACCTCAAACTTCTAGAAAAAGAAGACCAGGCTAAACTAAAAGCTCATTCAAGGTAGGAAATTATAAGGATCAGAGCAGAAATTAACACACTGGAGACTAAAAAACAATACAAAGAATCAATGAATTGAAGAGTTGGTTCTTTGAAAGATTAAATACAATTGACAAACTCTTAGCCAACCTTATCCAAAAAAAAAGAAAGAAAAGACTCAAATCCACACAATTAGGAATGAAAAGGGCAAAATCACAACAGACCCTGCAGAAATCCAGAAAATCATCTATACCTACTTGGAAAACTTGTATTCTAATAAGATGGAAAATACAGAAGAAATGGACAGATTCCTAGATACATATGAATTACCAAAGCTGAATCAAGAAGATACAAAAATCCTAAATAGTCCAATATCAATAAATGAAATCAAAGATGTAATTAAAAGCCTATCAACAAAGAACATGCCCAAGCCCTGATGGATTCACTGCTGAATTCTACAAGAAATTTAGTGAAGACCTAACACCAATACTTTTCAAACTCTTTAATGAAATTGAAAGGGAGGCAATACTCCCAAATTCATTCCTGGAAGCAAGCTCTGCTTCCAAAACTAGAGAAGGACCCAACTAAGAAAGAGAATTACAGGCCAATCTCCTTAATGAACATCGATGCAAAAATCCTCAGTAAGATACTGGCAAACAGACTGCAGCAAATCATCAAAAAGATTGTACACCATGATCAAGTGGAATTCATCCCAGAGATTCAGGGCTGGTTCAACATTTGTAAATCCATAAATATAATACACCATATTAACAGAGCCAAGGACTGGGTTCTGGACTTTGTCAAAAGCTTTTTCTACATCTATTGAGATAATCATATGATTTTTGTCCTTGGCTCTGTTAATAAAGGTGCCAAACTCATTTACTGAAAGAAAGATAGCCTCTTTAATAAATTGTACTGGAAAAAACTGGCTCTACACATGCCAACGATTACACTGGACCCATATCTTTCACCATGTACTAAGCTAAAATCAGAATGGATCAAAGATCTTAATATTAAAACAGAAACATTAAATCTGCTGGAATACAGAGTAGGTAAAACTCTTGAAGACATTGGTGTAGGCAAAGACTTTATGAACAAAACCTAGATTGCACAGGAACTACCACAAAGAATCAACAGCTGGGATCTCACCCTACTGAAAAGGTTTTGCACAGAAAGATAAACTACCAACAGAATGAAGAGACATCACACAACTTGGGAGAATATGTTTACCAGCTGTTCCTCAGACAAAGGATTACTATTGAGAACATATAAAAAACTCAAAAAAATCAGTCTTCCCAGATTTAAATACCCAATCCAAAAATGGGCATCTGAGATGAACATGCACTTCTCAGATGAAGAAATGCAAACAGCAAATAAATACATGAAAAAATGTTCAACATCATTAGTCATTCGAGAGATGTAAATTAAAACAACACTGAGATTTCACCTCACCCCAGAAAGAATGGCTAGTATCAAGAAATCAACCAATAACAAATGCTGATGGAGCTATGGGGGAAAAGGAACCCTTCTCCACTGTTGGTGGGAATGCAGACTGGTGCAACCACTCTGAAAACCAACATGCAGATTCCTCAAAAAACTGAATTGGAGGTCCCAGTCAACCCAGCTATTCCCTTTCTGGGTATCTTCCCAAAAGAATTAAAAACATTGTGCCACAGCATATATGTGCACCCATGTTTATAGCAGCACAGTTTATAATAGCCAGATCTTGGAAACAACCTAAATGTCCGTCAACTGAGGCATAGATAAAAAAAAGATGTGGCAAAAAAAAGGGGGCTAGGGGCTTAGCTCAGCTGCATAAGCGCCTGCCTTGCAAGCTCATAGTCATGATTTTGATACCCAGTACTGATAAAAAAAAAAAAGATGTGGTATTTTTATACAATGGAGTACTACTTGGCCATAAAGAATGATAAACTGGACACTTTTATAGGTAAGTGGATGCACCTTGAGAACATACTCATTAGTGAAATAAATAAGACACATGTAAATATCGTATTGCTTCATTCATGTAACAAGCTGAAAGAAAAAACATGAATACATGTATGTATATGTATATAAAAATAGTTAAGATAGTTATACTACTAATTTCTCTGAATTTGCTGAAGAGAGATTTGTACTGGTATTGTTCAGACAATTGCAGGCAGATGTCTTGTGCTCGGGGTGAATGATTTGAGGATGACATTAAGCAGTGTATGTACCATTGTTACCCCTAATTGATGTACTTTAAAATTTTGTTGTATTTTTTTTCTTCTTCTCCTCCTCCTCTTCCTCCTCCTCCTTCTTCTTTCTGCTTTCTATGAATACAGTGGATTTGAAAAAAATACATTTTTCCTAAGTACACACAGCCAGGTGTGCTGGACTGGCTCATACCAAAGACAGAGCTCCTATCCATCTTCCTGCTGTCTGTGAGCACTCACAGTTGTGCACATATGCTCATATACACATATACATATATATGCACATGCACATATCCATGATACATGCACACCCCTGTGTGTACCCACACATCCACATACATCCACAGCTTCTACAGCCTCTACAAGAAGGCAGCAGACTGGCATTGTGTTCTCCAGTCTGATCTAGCTTTTCCTTGTCATCACATCACAACTCACAAGAGGCGAATTTTTTTTTTTTAAGAGGCGAATTTCTGCACTGCACCCAAATCAAAGGGCTGAGGCTGCCACTGGAGACACCTGCTGCCACCTGGACATGTAGATCCCCAGTTAGACACAGACAAGATGTGTCAGGTTGCTCAGTGTCGCATGTGGCACTGACAGAGCTGCTGCAGGTCAGCACAAAGAGCTAACCCAGAGGACAGTGTTGGTTCAGGAGCTGGATACAGCACAGAAGAGGAGTGGGCATCCTAGATCTGGTGCCCCTAACCCTGCAACCCTTTCCTCAGGTGGCCTCATCCCTGGAGGCAGGGCCAGTGCCCATCGTCCTCCCCTAAACATCTGAGCCAAGGCCTGAGCACCCAAGAGGACCAACCCAAACCCAGGCAGCAAGAGCCCTAGGGTCACTTTCCTGGGGGATTGGTCTCAGCCTGATCCCCAAAGGCCACATGCCTGCCCTCAGCTCTCTGTGACCCCAGCAGGCAGGAGTCCCAGCCCCATTCAGGGCCCAGCTTTCCCAGGGGAGGTGATGCCTGTGGTCTGAGGGCAGGAGGGACAGGCCCCCTCTCCAGTGTGAGTTAGCTGCCTCCCACGCTCCCTAATCATCACTAAGAAAGACTTTGCTGACGATGAACTTTGTAGCGTCCATGCACACCCATAGGAGCAGCTGCTGGGGCACGGCTCAGGGACACGATGAGCCTCAGCGAGGAGCAAGCATGTGGCTTCTTGGATGGGAACCCTGACTTCACCCACCAGTACTTTGAGAAGAAGCTGAGCCCTGAGAATGTATCTGTGGCCTGTGGGAACAGGCACCCAGTGGACTGCAGCAGCCTAAGGGAGCTGTGTCAGGTGGAGGAGAGCATGGTGCTGTTTGAGCTGGTGCAGGACATGCAGGAGAGTGTCAACATGGAGCGTGTGGTCTTCAAGATCCTGCGGCATCTCTGTACCCTCCTGCATGCTGACCGCTGCAGCCTCTTCATGTATCGCCAGCGCAATGGCGTGGCTGAGCTGGCCACACGGCTTTTCAGTGTGCAGTTGGACAGTGTCCTGGAAGACTGCCTGGTGCCACCCGACTCTGAGATTGTTTTCCCCCTGGACATTGGAGTGGTCGGCCACGTGGCCCAGGCCAAGAAGATGGTGAATGTACAGGATGTGACAGAGGTGGGTGTGTGCCATCCCGTGGGGCTTGTGCCAGCCTTTGTCCCTCAGGGTCAGCTTGCAGCCTCTGGCCCAGGCCTAAGAGACCACTCCATGCAGTTTATGTACCCCTTTCCTGCCAGTTCAGGTCACATGTGCCCAGCTGCTGCTGGTCCCTCCCAGAGCTGCATGCTTGCATTTCTGGCAGAAGGAACCCCAGGAAGCTCTACAGAGATCCCTGTCACAGGTTCTAGGAAGAGAGTCACTTCATCAGCCCTGTCTCAGGAATGCTCCTCAATCAGAGGCTATCGATCAGGCCCCAGGCCACTCACACTCAGGCTCAACCTTAGGAGGCACTGAGAGCCTCAGCTGTGGACTGCAGGTCCTGAGGTTTTAGGAGAAAGCAGTGTCCTGGGGTGGACTCTGAAGGGGTCAGAGCTGGGCTGGTACAGTGGTCACAGGAAAGGGAGCCCCAGCAACATGCAGAAACCATGCTGGTGCAAGGCTGGAATGAGGTGTGGCACTGCAGGGAGTGAGTAACCAGAGATTAGGGGCCGTGGAGGCAGGGAGGGAGTAATGGAAACTGCTGGTTGGGGGCTGGCTTAACAGGACCAAGCTGCCAGATATGATGAGGGCAGGTATCATGGGCACGTGGTGTGCAGCACTTAGGGAGCTCCTCCCTACCCTCTCCCTGTTCCCTTTTGTTCTCCTTCCTTCCCCAAGGAACCCACCTCAACTGCTGCTACACAAGCCCTCCTCCTGCTCCTCCTGGAGAAGGAAACAGAAAGGCTCCACACCTAGAAAGTCTCCCACTGCCCTCATTCTTGGCTCAGGCTGGAAGGCTGGGAAGGAAGCAGTGATAGCAATCCTCTTACACTTATCTTCTATAAACAGGCTGCCATCCAGCGACCTGAATATAGTAATCTCCAGGATTAGCTTGGTCTTCATTCCCTTTTAAGATGGGTCACCCTGAGTCACATGGAATATTAGGAGCATGAATTACCAGGAAAACAAGAAATTCGGGTTTGGTTATCCTCCATTCTTCTATTCTGGTTCCTCCTTTTCTTCCTCTTTTTTTTTGTTTTTTGTTTTTTCTTTTGTTTTGTTTTGTTTTGGTTTGGTTTGGTTTCTTTGTTTTGTTTTTCTTGTTTTGATACCTATAATCCAATTTAGGACTTCACATTTGCCAGGCAGGAGCTGTACTGCTGAGCTACATCCCCAACCTTCTTCCATTTCTCTCTCCCTCCCTTCCTCTTCAGCACATAGTCCCTAAAGACAGTGCCCTGTCCCCAGCTGCCCTGAGCCTGGACATCCTCCTGCTGCACCATCTAACCTGTGCGTGGGTAACTCAGACTCCCACACTGTACTCCACCCTATTCCTCAGGGTTGACTGTGTCCCACAGTCCCTCCTATCTCTCCCAGCCCCATGCTGATGCCTGCTCAAGACCTGCCCCCTGGACATCAACCCCTGATTGTGCTGGTTTCATTAACCCCACATTGGAAGAACAGAGACCAGAGTCAAAACCAGCAAACCCCAGGTTTCCATCAGAGCCTCACCACAGAGGAGCACTGCAGGGGCGGGGTTTCTGGGTTTCTCCATCTAGCCAGAACCCTCCATGAGGAGTGCAAGCATCCTGGTCTGTTGTGTGAATGGCCGGGTGAGCACATGGTACAGGGGCCTCCATATGGTAGACTAAACCCCCCCTTAGGAGAGGGAGCTACTCACAGCACCAGCCACACTGAGACCCACCTTCGTTTATGCTCAAAATGATATCTCACAAGGTAGCTGCAGAAGCTAAGCCAGACCATTCCTGAGCACAGGTGGACCTTGAGCACAGGTGGACCTCTTGACCACAGGTGACCCTTAGCATAGGTAGAGTTGAGCACAGGTGGACCTCAGCAGAGTAGAACTGAGCACAAGTGGAACCTCAGCACAGGCAGATCTCTGCACAGGTGGAACTTGAGCATAGGTGGACCCTGAGCACAGTAGGCCTCAGCATAGGTCGAACTGAGCACAGATGGATCTCAGCATAGGCCAATGCTGAGTGTAAGGCAAGAACCAACAGGTGGTGGGAAATCAGCTGAGCCACGAACATACATCTTTTCAGAAGGGAGAGCACTCAATCCCCAAGGATCAAGCCAGGGTTGGAATGGGAATATCCTTTCCTGAAGGCCTCCTTCAGCCCAGAGGCCTGTCCAGGCGGTGGCCATGTGGAGGAAAGAGGATGCTGTACTGTCTGCCATGAGCCTAGAGCAGTTCTAGGATGTGGGACTGAACTCTGGAAGGTGCTAGGCCCAAGCCCATGACCTGATAACCCATCTGCCCCCAGACCCCAGCTGTATTATAGGTTCATGGGCATCACCTTGGGAGACAGAGTTTAGACCTACGGGACATGGTCCTACCAGGATGCAAGCTATGCATGATCTTCCTAGACCCAGCTCAGGTCTAGACAAAGTCCTGTGTCTGAGATCCCACAGATCCCAGATTAGGTGCTTGACTCTGTCTCCCCTTGGACAAGTCCAAATCCAACCAAGCAACATGGCTGGTGGCCCTGTCTAGTTGTTTCCTGCACACCTTTAGCAAGGAGGAAGTCTGGAATGTATCATGAAGTCATCTTAAATAATCTTTGAAGAATAATGTTGCTTATTTGGGAATAGCAGAGGATTGCAATGGAAATGCACCTGTCATAGTAAACTTGGGCATATTCAAGGAGGTAGAAATGGGGAAAGATTTTAAGGACAAAAGGAAGAAATTCACATAAGCTGCTCAGATATAAAGTTCCCTTGGTCTTATGGACTTGGGACAGGGGTTGTCATCTGATCTTTGGTGGAGGTGCTCTTTTTTTGCCCTTTTTTGTTTTTTTTTTTAATTTTATTTAAAGAGAGAGAAAAAAAGCAACACAGAAAAAAGGGTAGAAACAATACAAAATCTCAAAAAAAAAACCATAAATCACTAGTTGACAAACCACATACTGTCCTCCCAGAAATAGCTGTTCATGTTACAAAATTAAGGCATACAAAGTGAACACACAGTGAGGATGCAAACAGTTACAAAAAAACAGGATGGAATAAAGCCAATTGAGACAGTATAGTGAAGTTGGTACAGAACATCAAAGCAGGTCAGCAGGACAAGAGTAACAGGCAACATTGTATATCTCGTTGTCTTCACAATAGTTGTTCTTCTACTAGGTACAGCAAAATCAAAGAAATACACAACATTATAGAACACATCAACACAGAGTATTGAATAGAGCAACACCGTTAATCAGGACAAAGCAAAACGGCGATAAAAATATCTGCCTTCAGAGAT
>PVJX010009805.1:0-59562 GCA_004027295.1 Dolichotis patagonum
GCAGATTCATATGCCTGTACACATCTCCATAAAACAGAACTCCTAAGCTTGATACTCTGAGTAAGACGGAATTAAGAATACATATTAGCTTAGTTTGATAAACTATAAGTTCTATAAATAAGTATCTTATAAAAATTATTTTTTAAATAATCAAATATAAGAGTTCAATATTTAACTGTCACATAACTGTTTTGTGTTTACTATTGTTTATTCCCTAAAAGCTTTTAATAACAATATTCAAAATGTTCACCTCATCATTGGGCAGTGTAGGTTTCCAATAAATGATAACAATAGTCCAAATAACAGATAACAAACGTACCACTAATAAAATTTTACATATAATAAACACAAGGCTAATCATGAAACACTAATGAGATTTTTAAACATATTAAAGTTATTCTTCAAAAGTATTCATAGGCAAAATATGCTACAAATATAAACCTGCAAAATTAAAATCAACAAAACAATTCATTTTGCTTGAATGCTCTCATATTATTATAAAACCACCATCAATTTCTGGAAATCACAAAGTGACATGGTAAGAACATTGTTTCTTTCTAAAGTTTTCTTCTAGAGTAGTTCACTGAACTAACAGATTGCTACCTTCCAGCATCTGCGGCCCATCACTGTCCACCTGGAGCTGGGATTAATGACTTCCATGTGTGATAGTGGACACCGACCCTGGAACTCTGCGAGTGGTAGATGAACTGCTCCATCGCAGACCTGCACCCCCAGCTCAAGTCAACAATGTCCAGAAATACTTCTAAGATTTATTAAAAGAATCAAAAGAACTTCTTTGTAAATTTATTAAACAAGTGAAGCAAGAGGTCCCTGTATAATGTAGAGCCTAAGGACATCGCCACCCTCAGGTCCCAAGGTGGTAACAAGAAAGCCAACTACATTGAATCAATTCTCAACACTAACAAAGGACCAGAAGAGTTACAGCTAAAGTGAACTCCTATTGCCCTCCCACTATGAATCAGGAACCCTACTGGTACTAGGAATCCAAAAAAAACAGGTAGAGAGAGGCACTTGCCTATAATCCCAGCTGCCCTGGAGGCCCAGACAGGAGGATTATAAATTAGAAGCCAGCCAACTTTAGTCAGCCCCTGTCTCAAAATTAAGTGCTCCAAATCCAATCCTTAGTAACATACAAAACAGAAATGAAAATGTTATTCCTGTTCTGAACAAGCTTCCAGTCTAATGGCCACAGTGAAAAGGGTGTAACACAGTGTGAAATACTCCATAATTTTAAAAAGGAAGAGTCTGAAGTGATAGAAGAGTGGCTAATTTTCCACAGACACGTGAAGAATAAATTTACAAACTCAGATTTTAAAATGTGAAACAAGCTGCTCTCAGATCAACAGACACGAGGAAAAGCAAAGGCGAGGCACCGACTTATGAAATTTGGTTACATTTCTCTTTTGGTGGAAACAAAATACCTCACACCCAAAATGAAGGAAGGAAATGACAGGTTTGTTTAGCTCACTGCTTGTGGAGGTTTCAGGCTGTAATCAGCTGGCTCCCAGGCAGGGTGGCGTGGCTCTGGGACAACACTTCAAGGTGGCAGCAGCAAAGGCAGCCAGCAAAAGCAGCCACAATAAAAGGCGGGGAGGGCAAGTCTCTTCCTCCTTCATATTATACACAGGCCACTTCCACCCCACCCCCATCAGGCGGGTGCAGCACTCACAAAATCTCCTTTGGGGACTTTTACAAAGGACCAATCCTGGCTCCCTGCTGAGTCTCTTAGTTAAACTTCTGATCTTCTCATGTTGACACAACGTATCAAGCATAACAACTATATATAGTCAATACAAAAGTCAAGTGAAAAAACAGGCAGAGGTCAAAGCCATATCAGTGATCTCAGGTTGACATTTTAAAGTAATAAGAAATGTGTGTACAACATGGAAATGTGCAAACAGGGTTTTTGCTTTTTTTTTTTTTTTTTACTTCACCTCTAAGTCCCACTCCCAGAGTGTTAAACATTTACCAGCACTGGAAATTTCACACTCCAGAAGGCATTTTAATACAAAGGCCATTTAATGTACTACGTGATGTTTTAAGACAGAAATATTCTTCAAAGATAGAAGGCAACATAAAATACATTTTGCCTCAAAGAAACCTCTATCCTAAGAAATAAGAAAACAACACTACACCCTGATCAAGACCATCCCATCTGAAATCATAAAAGGTCTTTCTAAGGATATTTATCTGCTTGCTATGCTGCTACTCTTGCCCCTTATAAGAGTTCCTAACTCTTTGAAAAATTGGTGTCAAGAAAAATAGACTCCTCCTCGGTTATCATTCTTCAACACTGAAGAGGGAAAACATAGCTGGAGCATTTTCTCTTTGATATTTACTCTGAATTAAAGATTACACAGATTTTCAGGTAAATTACTGCATTAAGAGATTTCCAATATACAGAGCATGGTGCAGTTTTTAATGAAGAAAATCATTCAGCTGGGTACAACTCAGTGGTAGAACACCCACCTGACAAGCATGAGGGCCTCGCTTCAATCCCAGCACCCCAAAAAATAAAAACTAACAAAACTGTTACCCAGAATGTAAGATGAAAACTAAACGTGGAGAACTAAACATGGATAGTTTCTTCTGTCGCTTGCAAGGGAGTGGAAGACAAGAAGGTATATTTTCCATAAAATTCAAATCAGTAAATATTTGTAAATATATCTATAAAGTTAATTTATATCAGTACACAGTCGTACATTAGCTGTGATTTTAAAAAATTCCAAAAACCAGCATTTACTTTTATCAATACCTTTTAAATATTGAAGAAAAAAGTAACTATAAAATACCCTAAACTTCACTTAAAGCTGTATCAAGAAATTTTGCGAAGCTCCTCTTTTGATCGTAAGTTTTATCTGTAAATTCACCACTGCAGGTGATGAGGAAAACCGTAATTAAGTGGGTGACTGATACGAGTGACTGTATGACTCATAGTCTGCAAAGGGAAATGATTTGGGGAAAAAGGCTCAGGAAGAAGAGAAGCAAATAATGGATTCGGGGTGGAAAAAAGACCTTTCCTGTCCCAAGATTATTACCAGTTCTTTATTACTTGAAGATTAAGGGAACAGTGAATAAAGCTGTCTGCCAGACAGTCCAAGAGAGGAGAATAACACCGTCTCAAAGTGTACCTCACATCAAAGTTTTCAGAAATAACACTCATAAAATTAAACTTTCTATAAAAGGTTACTGGAAAACCCAACCTAGATCAGACCAATGGAAATGTCAAAATAAACCAACATTACTGTGTCAGGCACGTGGATGGAACGAAATGCTAGTCAAGTAGGTCAAGATGGAGAATCATCTCATTTTTTTACATTTGATTTTAGAAAAAAGACAGATATGCTACAAACTTGCTAGGAAAATTAGTGGGGTTTCTTTTTGTTTGTTTTTATACTCCATGGACTAGGACAAAATAAATATTTGGTTTTTCTACTACAGTTCAGTAAATTGATACTGGTTGTTCGGTTTTTGAGGTCTGAGAAGTCAAATTCAAGCCACTGATATCACTTGCCCTGCATGCTATATGTGCGTGTGTGTCTACACAAACTACATCATATAGATGTAAATATACCTTTAAAACCCCACTGAAGTATAGGTTTTCATTGCTATCTTTGCATTATTAATCATTAAAGAAAGAGATTTCCTTTAAATAAGTTGTGTTCAACACAAAGTCTTACCCCATTTTATTACTTAAGTTTACATTTGATGTGTATTTATTTTAGAGTCCCTAGACTGTCACAACATTGAGCTACAGGCTTTAAACACATAAACCGACTTGAAAATGCTGGAATTATTTTGTTATGTAAACACTGTCTACAGAGACATAAACAATTTCAGAAAGAAAGCCCACTCTACATCATTGATGGCTTTTCCATGAATAACATCAAGGTCATTTAGTGTCTCTTCTCTTATTCATATAGCTTAGGACTTAGTTCATGAAAACTGCCTGATTCAACTTGAAGCCTCAGGAAAAATAAATGGATAAGGAGTGTGTGTGTGTGCGTGTGTGCGTGCGCGCATGCGTGCACACGTGTGTACATGCATTGGCTCATATCCTAGATGGCCCTGGACTGAAACAGTCCAGTTTCAGAATCTTTGCTCATAAACCTTTGCTATAATTTGTATATATTCCTACATGCTAAAAAAAAATGCAGCAAGACATGACTTTTAAAATAAAAATACATGACTAAGGTAAAAGCAACCGATTCTACAATAAGGAATTTTATTTCTAAAGTCAATATACTAAGAATATTCAGTTAGTGAAAAGCAGACATTTGAAAAAAATTTAAATATATTTTTCATATATGAATATACTTATCAAAAATTTCCAGCCTTGTTTTTAGATATTTCATCATCTAACATTTTTGTGACCTCCTAATTGATTTTAAAGCATTTCATGAAAAAGACCTTATTTGATCCCGCCAGCAATACTAAACGCAAGGCAGGTATGATAGTCAATTTCACAGATCAGCTTGGTTAGGTCAGTGTCCAAATCACGGGTCAAACACTATTTCAGATGTTTCTGTGAAAGTTATTTTGGAGTGAGCGCAACATTTACACTGGTGGACTCTGCGGGTGGCAGATTACCCTCCACAGTGCGGGGGCCTCATCCAATCTGTTAGAGCCTCAGTGCAACAGAGATGTCGCCCAGTGGAACAGGGGTAGGCTGCCTGCTCTGGGGGGTAGGCTGCCTGCTCTGGGGGGTAGGCTGCCTGCTCTGGGGGGCAGGCTGCCTGCTCTGGGCTCAGCTGCAGCTCGCTGTCCTCCCCTAGGTCTCCGAGCTGCACGCCTACCCTAAGGTGAAGGGGTCCGCACTTCACGAGCCAATTCTCTCTCCCCATGCACACACACACACACGCAGATGTTATGCGTGACTTAGCCCTCCTACGTCAGCACTTTCATTTCCCACGATTTCAATCACCTTTGGTTTATTTCAGAACTAAACTATTCAGAAGTTTTCAGGAAAAAATAAGCTCTGAATGATGCGATGAAAACGCCCACTGTCACTGTCCCTGAATCACTGCCTCGTCCAGGGTATTCACGCTGCATGAGCTACGCACGTGTCAGGGCCTCAGGGCTTGCTTTTGTTCAAGTAACCCAGTCAGCCTTCATCGTGGCCCCACAGCACAAGAGGCATGATGCTGGCAACTGTCAGGTATGCCCATCAAAGACGGATGTACACACAGAAGCTCGTGTATAAATGCTCACAGTGGCCACACTGAGGACAGCTACAAAGTGGAAACATAAATGCTCATCAACCAGTAAATAGATAAACAAACTGTAGCATGTCCATAGGATGGAATGATTCTGCCATTAAAAAAAAGACAGGCTAGGGGTGTGGCTTATTGGGAGAGCACTTACTTAGCATGCACAGTGCCCTGGGTTTGATCGCCAGCGCTGTAAACGTGAAAAGGACCCAAGTAAATATATCCTTTTTGGTAAATATACCAAAAAGAGTAAAATATATATATGTATATATATCCTATACCATGGGAAAACCTTGAAAATACGCTAAGTAAAAGAAGCAAACACAAAATGCCTTATTATATGAATCTATATAAAATGTCCAGATTAGGCAACTCCATAAAGACAGGCATCAGCAGTGCGGAAGTGAATTCAGTGTGGACGGAATGCAGATGGGTATAAGGTTTCCTAGTAGGGAGAGGAAATGTTCCTGAATTAGATACAGTACTTATTACTGAAAAACCTCATGAATGCACTAATGACTCTAGATTGCAGTCTTTAAAATGGTGATTATTACAATAAGCAAACTATATCTCAATTTAAACACGTTAAAAAGTAAAAATCAAATACACTCACCTGCCCTTTTTGTGGTGCCAAACAACGAATAACTTCATCCACCATTACTGGAATATGCAATTGAGCCACTGTGTCAGAATCTCTGTTCTGGGATGCATGTAACTCCTGAGCTCCAGTTTGACCTGCTTGCTCTTGGGCTTTATATTCATTATATCTTCCTGCTGTAGTATGTACTTTTTTTTGCCAGTCATCTAAATTTCGTATGCCAGATTCCAACCAGTGTGAAAAACATTTTTTATATGGTCTATAAAAATACAGGCATCGAAGCATTCTGTAGGTCAACAAATCTAGAAAAGAAATTTAAAACATGATAATTGTTGGATTTTTTAAAGACAGTGTTAGACTACTTTGGAGAAAACAAATTAATATGAAATAACACATAAAAAAGTGTGACTCAGGATCTGAGCAAGTGAAGGTGACTAATCTCCTTATATAAAATAAAGAACTTGAGTGAACGCAGAAACGTAACTGAAATATAATTTTTAATGTGGTCTAACAAGGTCTAAAACCATTACTGTTTTAACCAACAGGGATAAGAAAACTGGCTATTCAGTTATCTTTTTCTGAAATACAGATTTTCAAATTTAATTCAAAAGAATGGATTCAATGAGTTCAAATTATTTATCTGAAAAAATATCTGGAGGACTAAAGGGATGACGAGTATCCTAGATTACAGTCAAATGGCCTTTTATTTCTAGCTTTGTTTTGCTGCTTGTTTGCTGCTAGTTTTTCTCATACTGCAAAATTCTCGTATCTGTACAAAAATGATTGTTCCTGGGAAAACAAGTAAATCTAAAAGGAAAGGAGGATGGTCAAAGCACAAAAACCTTGTGTGCTTATCGCAGTTAGTCTCTGAGGAAACATTTCCCAGAGCCTGCATCAGTTTGTAATTGTATATACATTCACTGAAGCACACCTCGCCCATTCCATGCCCACTTTTTCTGTTCATTTGTTCAGATGGTGTGGGGGTGGTAGGAATTGAAGCCAGAGCCTGCTGGTCCTTAGCACACACTCTACCTCTGATTACACCTCAACACCCTCGCCTGTCTATCCTCTGTGCCCAAAAATCAAGTAAACAACTGATTAATTTCTTGAACTTCTCATACTGGCTCCATTTTCTTCTGCAAGTTGTAACTCTTTTAAGCAGAGAGGTGAGAAGTTATTTACAAAATATTAACAAAATATTTTTTGAAAACATTGTGCATTTTATCCACTGGTTTGAAGCAGTGTTATTAATGTGACTGAAACATCCAGTTAACACTACTCTTCTTTCCTCATGGATTATGAGTTAAGACCCACACCTTTGTATCCACAAAATCAGACATACACTAGGTGCTCAACGAGGTTTTCCTGGGAGGAGAGATGTATGGATAAATTCAACTGCCCACAGTGTACATCCTGTTATTAATCTTCACTTTAGGAAATTTCACCTAACTAATCCTACCAAAAACCATGGTTTCTCCCAATTCTTCAAGAAATACATTTCAGTTAAATGTCTTCATTCACTTTTCAACAGAAAATAAAAAGCTAATCACACATACTAAAACAATGGAATATGAATATGTATTATATAACTCCAATAAGATATCACTTTGAGGACATATGCAAACTTTACTAAAGATATACTGAATTATGTGGCATCATGACAGAAACAAACTGGCAAAAAAAGTAGATTAGAAATGAGCTTTTAAGTACATTTCTGGATATTAAGCAATGACAAATTAGACAAATTGTTAATTATGCTTTGGGCTCTCCAGAAAGCTCACTACTCTATAACAGTAACAGTTTTCAAGTATCTAATATTTATTTAGCACTTACTAAGTATTTACTGCTCTTAGCACACAACTTGTTTTAACTCATTCAAACCTTACCATCACTTTTGTAGATATTATTCCATTTTACAAAAGAAAATGGAGATATTAAATAATTTGCCAAAGACGCATAGAGTCCTAGAGCAGTCTCTTCCCAGAATCTCCTCCATGCTATAAACATAACCCCTAAAACTATTTCACGAATAGATGTAATTTAATGACTTTGTTGACTATGCATGTGTATTATCTCATGATTTGATTCAACTTTTTAAAAAGGAAACAGCAGCCTATGGCTCGGCCTTGCTCCACTCATAAATGAGAATACGCTGTGGTGTAAGCAAAAGAGGGCATTCGACAGCCCTGTTATAGAATCTGGAATACTGAGACAATCCATACTCTGTCTAGATTTTGATAATTTTAAAAAGATGTCCATTCCAATAGGCGAATGAGATTACAAGAGGTAAGCCAAGGAGTACTGTAGATACCCCCCAAAATGCTATTACTAGCCTTTCATTGTTTCCTATGGGTTTTAATCTCTATGTATTCATTCAATTACGGAACGAGCCACCAAGTTGAGTCAACAAGGAGAAGGGCTACCAATGCCTCGTCTTCCTCGTCGGTGGTTGCTCTGGTCGCCGCACAGGCGAGTGAGGGGCGAGGCAGGGGAGGGCCAGCCTCCTCCCCAGTCCTGCCCGGCTTCTCGGAGCCACTCTCGTGGATCGGGGTTATTTGCGTTTGCTCGGGGACGGGGCCGAGCGGTCCGGGCGGCAGGCTTGGTGGGAACCTGGGAAGTCACTCGACTTTTCTCCACCGGCCCCTGCTCGCCGCTTTGCAGCCCCGAGGCACTGAGCGCGCCGCCCGCGAAGCCTGAGTCTTCGGGGACGCTGACGGCGGAGGGCAGCGCTGCCCTGCAGGGAAATCCTGGCTGCAAACGTCCCGCTCGCACTTGGGGGCCAGCCCCGACGGCGGAAAGGGAAGGGGAGGACTTCGCCCGTTCGCAGCTCCAGACGCCCGCGCGACCAAACTTCGGAGCTCGGGAGTGGCGAGCGCAGATGGAGGAGGGGCGCGTTCCACCGCCGGGCAGGCCCCGCGGCCTCTGCTGCCTTCTCACCTGCAGAGTCCGCGGCCTCGGACTGGGGCCGGAGACGACCACTCTGGTGCCCGCGAGCCTGAACTTTTTGTGTGTATCAGACACGGGGGAACCCGGCAGGGACGGACAGACCGGGCCCATGTTCGGCCGCAACTGAGGCCTGTGTGCCTTTGGTTCCGAGGCTGCAAAAGGTCCCTGCAATAAATACACTGAGACTTGCAAAGGACTTGGTGGGGGACGGGGAGGAGTCTCAACATTCTCATGGTTAACTTTGCTTTTTTATTTTATTTTTATTTTTTATATGCCTGGGACAATTTTAAATTAACTTTTATTTTCTGTACTTTGGTTTACTACGGAAACAAATTTGAATTCTAATTCTATGGCAGTTATATAGTACTCTAATTTCTAACAAAACGTAGGAATTTCCTTCTTCCTTTGAATGTCTGGACAGCTTTTATTCTTTTTCCACTTCGTTTCATTACAAAATACACCACTGTCTTATGCTGTGTTATACCTCCTTAAGGTCTTGCCACAGGAGCAGTCAGCTGACACTTTAATGACTATAATGTCAAAATCTTTCTGCTTTAATAAAATACACAATCCCTAAAGAATACAGACTTCTAAGCAGGACACTGCTTTACAAGAGTAACTCTAAATTGAAATTTAGGGTATAGTTAGTACTTGGGCGGTGTGGAAATAAGTGTAGAACTATGAAGACTGCACAATATGATATGGATGTCAAAATAAGACAAAATTCGAAATACTTCTATTCCTTATCAAGACGATTTTATAAGAAAATGGAAAGATATGCATACTTTCAGATTACATTAAGGTATCATTTCACTGTCACTAACCTACAGTGTATTTCTGAGACAGCTCAACCCTAATGGGCTTGTTTGTACAGTTCAAGACAACTATTTTCCTTCAGGGACTTTCTGAAACACCAGTTTTCTATCACCAAAATGTAAGTAGCAATATATATATATTTCATGACGTTTTGAGAATCGAGATATTAACACATGTAAAATAATTAATAAAAGCCTGAAAGAGTAAAGTGTTTGGTGGGACATGTGTAATAAAATTAAAAAGGCTTCTCAACTTTAATAACAAATCCACCACGTAACTATTTAGTTGTCGAAGATATATATAATACAGCCAGAAATAAGTGGCTTTACTGAAGGTCTGTCATGTGTGTGGGGTATGTGTGTGTGTGTGTGTGTGTGAGTGTGTGAATGTGTTATATAATATACAATGCTCCTGATTTTCAATAAATGTAAAATCTGTGGGTTTTCCATGAGTCTTTCAGGTCCTAATTCTCTGTACTCGTGCACGCCATACAGTGATACTGAATTACTAAACTATAAGATCCAAGAGTATAGGGATTTTTAATTTTACTGCTTATTATGCTGTATCTATAACCTACAATCAGTATTTGCTGCATAAATATGTCCAGTAATACAAAGAACAATCCAATTCAAATATTTAAAATATCCTGAGGCACAGGAGATGTAGCTCAGAGTAAGTTTGCCTAGCAGACTCAAAGCCTTGTGTTTTGTCTCTCCTCACAGCAAAAAGAAAAAACAGTAAAATTTTAAAAATACGCTTACAGATGAAAATGAGTTTTCCTAACGAGACATTTCCCTTTCTTCGCCAGGCATTCATTTTCTCTTGTCAAAATGCACATTCTGAAACAATATTTACAATCTGTGACTTAAAAATTGCTTCACCCAATAACAAAGGAGGCCAGTCAGCCTCTTTGAGTGAATGCACTTCCTAGAGTGCCGTCGCTGGAGACCGTAACAAAAGCACACGCACATGGAACAGTTCCACACTCTGCCCGAGTGGGAGTGGACACGGAAGCCCAGGGGCCTGGAGCCAAAGACCAGGTCCTGCAAGTGAGGCATAGGCCCCACCGCTCCCATAGCCGGAGCTGGAGGCCAGGGAATGCTCCCCAGTCAGAGGGTGAACCTCAGAGAGTCCACTACCGCGCCCCACCGGCTCGCATCTCCAGCCAGTAGAAGTGCTCAACCCTGCCCACGGTCTAGCGAGCCTAACCTGGCCGAGGCTGCCTTCCCGGTGGCCGCTTCCTGCTTGCACCTGCGACTAGCCCCGCCCACCGAGGGCCCCGCCTCCGGAAACGGCCACTTGCGTTGTCAAGGCGACGGACCACCAAGCCGCTTCTACCCTCTTTGCCACAGAGCCCGCAGGCGCCTATCGGCGGCGCGTGGAGGTGGCAACGTCCGACGTGGTGACGTCACGGGGCGATAGCCAATGAAGCGCGGTGGCGAGCAAGCTGGTTTAGGTTTGAATGTAAAGTGGAGTGTGGCGCGCACCCGGAAGCGGACATTGGAGCGCGGTGGTCGCGGAGCGGTCTTGTGGGCCCCGGGTGAGTGAGAGGTTCTGCAGGAGGGAAGTCTGAGGGCAGGACGCTTCCTTTGGCCAAGAGCTTTGCTGGGAGAGCGCCGATCTGGCTCCTCGGGTCTGCAGGAGCGTTGAGGCCGGGCTGGGGGTGGGGCGAGGCTGGTGGTCGCTGAGGAGGAGGCGCGGGACCGGGACGCAGATCGCTGCCCTGCGCTGCCCACCCCGGCGGCGGCGGCGAGCCCACCCCTCAGCGTCCAGTGGAAGGCGGAAGTTTTAAAGGGCATCTTGGCTCTGGGCCGGATCTTAGCTGTCCATCACGTTGCCGCGGGAGGTCCACGCCCGACTCTGGGGCGCGGCTTCTTGGCCCGACGCAGGTGCAGGCCCCGGGCTCCGCCGCGCTGCTGTCTGGCGGGGCACTGCTGGTGGTGAGCGCACGCGGCGCGGGCAGCCTAGGCTGCACTTGTCGCGCAAGTCGGGACGTCCGGGCTGCAAGGCCTTCCCTGTGTGCCTCGGGGACCCTGCGGGGCCAAGCTTTGCACATGACAGTGCCCACCCGGTCTGCTCTCAGCTTTGCAAAACTTCCCTGTAGGCGCGCTTTGTCTGTCTACAAAGAAGCCAAAGGTGACTGCTGTGCGTTGCCAAAGGAGAAGCACTTGCTTGACCAGGATGCAGTAGTTCTGTTGTGTGAAACATAGCTTAGATTCTAATCTGTGGTTCAGCTGGGTAGAAAGGGTTCTTTCAACCCTCGGGTTTTAGCAGTGAGGGTGCTGCGTGCCCCGCTGTCAGCCCCGCTAGGGTTTTGGCAGGTGATCATAACTGGTGCTGGAGAAGGCAAAGTCTGAAGACCGGACTTGTTATTAAGTTTATATTCTTTCATAAGGCTTGTTTCAGGAAACAATGATGTCTGCTTTTAACAGTTGTTAACCTCCTCTTAAGTTCTTGGACAGCTATTCACACTTTGTCCCACTCCACACATACCTTGGGTCAGTGAAGATGGCAACAACAGGGCTTACAGAGACCAGAAAGGAGGAGGGCTCCCAGGCCACTAAAGTGTATATTGAACGGAATCTAATTCAGATTGGAGTTTGAATTTAAGAACTATTTCGTAGTTGTATCCTCCAGTCTCTGTACCATTGTTGGGAATGTTCTGTTCTAATTCTAGTAGAGCACAGTTGGGAAGAGCATGGACTTCCAATTGACATCCACTGTGCGGCTCCCCATTTCTGTGTCGTTTGGAAAACTTATCCTCATGTTAAGTCTCTGTGTTTTTGAAATAAAAGACAATACAGAATCTACCATATATGATAATTGTAAGAATTAAATGAGGAGATGAGTGGTAAATGTTTACCATAATGCCTAGCACATATAATATACTCAAAGGATGTTTTTTGCTCATTACCAGTAATTATTACCATTTTGAACTAATCCTGGTGTTGTTAATAACATGTTTTCCAAGAATAGCTACTACGTGATATGTGGCAAGTGTATTTCAATATTTATATATGAGTTCCTATCCAAAGTAGAATGCTGCTAAATTATAGGGGAAATGTGGAAATGTTAGTCCAAATGTACAGAATTTAACTTACAACATAAACAAGTCCATAGAGTTTTATTAATTTAGTTTTTAATTTTATTTAAAGAGAAAAACCCCAAAATAACACAGAATAAAGGGTAGTAACAATACAGAATTCCAAGGAAAAAAGGAAAAGAACAAAAAAAAAAAACACTAAGAAATTATTACTTGATAAATTACATACTGACATCTTGGAAATAGTTGTTGAAATTACAAAATTAAAAATACAAAGTAGACATTCAAACAGTGAGACTGTTAAGAATTCTGCTCCACGATCTAACAAAAACGTAGTATGGTCATCCATTTTACACACTTGAGCATACATGCAATTATATATCAAAAAGGTAAAATTAAACACAACAAAAACAGAACAAAGCCGGACACAAGAAAGCAATGTAAGACATAAATTTCAAAGCAAGACAATCAGAGATACTCACTCTCTATCATAATTGACTCTTGTTTTCTTCCAAATAGTTGTCCATATCTTCACATACAAGGAATTCACATGAAACAACATATTATGGAACTGATCTGAAAAGGATGAGGAAGGTGTTTCAGGTCTTCAAGACCAGACAGTAGAGAAGCCAAGAATGGCTGTCATAGTGTCTCTCATTCTCTTCAAAACAGCTGTCCATACCTTCATGTATGTTGAACTTAAAACAGGCTAAAATCACTCTGAACAAAGTATGATAGTATTGCTGTCATAGTGTCTCTCATTCTCTTCAAAACAGCTGCCCATACCTTCATGTATGCTGAACTTAAACAAACAAACAAACAAAAAAACAGGCTAAAATCACTCTGAACAAAGAATGATAGTATTGCTGAATTTCACATCATGATGCTACAGAATCACCGTTGGGTACTGTAGTGTCTCTTTTTTTTTTCAAAGTAGTTGTTCATTTCATCATGTGTTATATAATTGGTTCTCATAAACTGTTTGTAAGCTCTACACAAGTCTCTACATGTATATCTATCCTTTCTGTATTAGAGGGAAAAACAAAACAAAGTAAGACAAAACAAAATAATTCCTAGAAAAGCATTAAGCAAAAAAGTCATATAAAACCACAACACAGGATGATCTACAATGGTTACTAGGATGTCTCAGCAGTATATAACAACATTAATAAAAAACAAAGCATTGGAGACTTCAAAAGCAGGTAATAATCAAGCCATAGTGGATATCTTAGTGAATCCTCAATGTAGTTGCCTATACTCTTAGACTTGATACTATCAATCATAACAGATTTGAATAAAATCAGTCAATACAAAACAGAAGTCTAACAAACCAGATACAAGTAAGATCACTCATAATAAGACAATATAAATTATACAGGGCTTCAGATTAAGTTGATAGGAAGTTAAGGATGATTACCATAATATGTCCTCTTATTTTTGGGATAGCTGACCTTGTCCTCGAGTCTAGTGTAAGTAGACAAACTGGAACAGCACATAATCCATCCAAGCAGAATAATGTAGAGAATAATATAGATTTCAAACCTTGTTACCCTGTTAACAATATCCTCTGCTTTATTTTTTTAGACAATTCCTCCCCTTTCACTCCCATTAGGGTGCACTGCTTGTTTTGGGTCCCACTGCCTCCTTATATAGAGCATCTCAATGGACCCTATCTCCTGATCTACTCTGCCTGTGTTTCTCTCTGTTAATATTTCAAGGCCATCTATACTAGAGATTACAGCCAATCTTCTCTGCCTCATTTCTGCTATTCTATTTTTCTGCCATTGGTAATCTACTTTTCTGTTCCACTCCACTATCTGTCCCGTTCACTGAGGCCTCTCTGCCACTGTTCCTGAAATGCTCGTATTCTTCTCTCTTTCCTAAATGTCCTTTAGTGTTTTTTGTAGGGTTGTATTGGTGGTCACAAATTCTCCCAGTTCCTCTTTGTCATGGAAGCATCTTTTTTCTCCATTAATTTCTAGAGAGAGTTTTACAGGATACATCAATCTGGGCTGGAGGTTGTTTTCCTTCAGGACTTGAATTATTTCACTCCAAGCTCTTCTTGACTTGATGGTCTGTGTTGAGAGATCTGCCATGATTTTGATGGGTTTTCCTTTATAGGTGATCTGTTTGTTTTCTCTGATGGCTTTTAATATTCTGTTCTTATATTGAATTTCTGGGATCTTGATTATTATGTGTCTGGGTGTAGCTCTGTTTTGGTTGTAGGTGACTGGAGTTCTGTATGCTTCATACATCTGCCTATCATTTCCTTTTTCTATGTTTGTGAAGTTTTCCTTAATAATTTCTGTGAATAGCCTTTGCAGTTCTTCTGTTTTGACTCCTGCTTCTTCATTCACATGCTTTATTCTTAAGTTATAGATCCTCTTGTCGTCCTTTAGCCTTTGTGTGGTTACTGCCTGCTCCCTTGTTATTTTTAAGAGATCTTCCCTTTCGTGATTACACATTGCAAGCCTGTGTTCAATTTTTGAAAGTCTATCTTTGGTTTCTTTCAGGCAGTTTTGCCAGCTTTCTATGGAGTCTTTAGTTTGCTGGTAATCTCTTTGAATCTGCTTCATGAATTCTAGGGGTTTTTTTACATTCTTCATTGAACATTTCTCTCCTTTTGTGTTCCTCCATTCTTCTGTTTGTGTCTTCTTGAAAGGTGCCCAGCCTTTCTTTTATTAATCTACTTATCTCTTGTTTAACTTGAATTAATATTTCAGTTTTGATCTCGTTTACAAGGTCCCGAAGATATCTCTTTATGTCCACTGATGCTGTGTTTGATGTTGCATGTTTGCTGACCTCAAGCTCTTTTGTATTTACCTCTCCTGGATCAATATTCGGTGGGTTGGGGGCTGGGGGCTTTTTCTTATTTCTCCATCTCGTCATGTTTTTGGTTCCTTCCATACAAATGTATAGTGTAGTTCCCAGCTCCTTTCCTTGTTGGTTAAGGTTCTTCTAGAGCTCGCAGCCTAGGGGTTTCTGCCCTCTCTAGTCTGGTCAGTCACTGAGGTGCAGACAGGGGCAGCGTATGCTGGCTTCTCCTCTCCGGCCAGTCATCCTTTGTGGGCCTTCACTGTGTCAGTGTGTGCTGACTTACTGGGTTCCAGCCACGGGTGTGACCCAGGCCAAGCAGATCCCACCCATCTGCTCTGGGAGGGGAGCAACCAACTGAAGTCACTGCTGTTCCCAGTTGGGGCCGCCCTGCCCGACTCCAACATGTCATCCAGTTGGTCGCCCCTTTCCTGTGGGAGGGTCTTATTCCCAGCACTCACCGCGTGTTGATGCCGGACCTGCTCTGGCTCAGCCCTCTGGCGGGCTTCCCGACCTCTGACTTCAGTGCGGCTGCGGTGCGAATTCACGGTGCCTCTGGGTGGGTCGCGTGCAGGGCCGGTTCCAGGTGAGCCGTGCACAGGGCTGTTCAGCTCCACGCTCCGACCGCTCAAGCCAGTCGCATCGGCGCGGGTTCAGTCGCTCAGGTCAATCTGCACAAATTCAGGCGGCTCGAGGAGAGCGCCGTACTCGCCGATCTTCGCTTCTCTAATGGTAGCCCCGGGACCTCATATTCGAGCAGTCTCTTTCCCTTCAGTTTCTTCCTGGGTTGAGAGAGACCATCTCCCTCTGTTTGGGTCTCTCCAGGGTGTTCTATTCTGGCATTTGAGCTGTCTCTCTCAGAGAGGCTCCGTATCCTGCTGCCTACCGGTCCGCCATCGTTTCACTCTCTCCGAGTTTTATTAATTTAATTGTGATAACCATTATACAATGTATACTTAGATCAATCATCATACTATACCTTGAATATATGCAATTGTCATTTTCAGTTAAATATTTTAAGTTTTCTTTTAAATAAGCAAATAAACACTTTTAATTTCTTTGAGAAATTTTCTAAATGCCTCTACTCAAAATACGTAAGATGCTTTGTGGCTTTTTCTTACCATTCTCTCTTCTTTGTTTTGTTTTTGAGACAGTTTCACTATAAGTTTACACTGCCCTTGAACTCCTTTTGTAGCCCAGGCTGGTCTCCATCTCTCAGCAATCCTCCTACCTCAGCTTCTCAAATGTTGAGATTACAGACATGTGCCACCATACCCAGGGTTTGTACCATTTTTCTAATCATACACAAAAGTGATGAAATTTTGGAACTAAAGAATTTGTAAATCACAGTGTTTTACAGACAACAGTATTAGTCTTCTCTTTTGCTTCTTTATATGCTATTGCTACTTTCTTGATCATGAGCAGAACATTTGTTCTCTGGTACTTGATTCACAATCCCCTGTGCAGTATGTCCATTTCTTTTAGTGAGCCATGTTACAAAAGAATGAAGGCACTGTGTTGTAATATGCAGCAATCTCACTGATCTCTAAAGATGTCGGTACATTTCAATGAAGTTTTACTATGGTCTGTGTCTGGGTGTCCCCCGAAAGCCTCACAGGGTCACAGGAGTAGAGTTTTCGGAGGAAGCTGAATCTAGAGTGTGTGGTTTTTTGCATTTGCTGTTGTTGTTGTTTCGCTATGCAGTTCAGGCTGCATTGCATTCACTCTGTAGTCTACCCAGGCTGTCCATGAACTCGAAGCAGTCTTCCTGCCTCAGCCTCCTGAGTGCTGGGATTATAGATGTGCACCACCAGACTGATTCATAATGCTATGATGCTAGATCACTCCACTGATTGGATCGGTACTGCCCTAATCCCAGCAGTCTGTACAAGATAGGCCAGGCAGAAAGACACTTGTTTCTTTTTGTCCTCCCGCTTACTGCTTTTACTGTCATCCACTGCCATGAATGATTGTTGCTCTCGCATGTGCCACCCTGTCTTTTATGGGATGAAACCTTTACAAACTGAGCTAAATAAACCCCACCAGCCAGCTATGGACTGAAACCTCTACAAACTGTGAGCTAAGTAAACCTTTCCCCCTTTAACATTGGGTGTCAAGTATTTTGTCTCAGCATCAAAAGAAAAGTAACTTATGCACTTTACAAAAGTTATTTTATTTTGAGACGATGTTCTAGCTGTGATGTCCAGGCTGGTCTCCAACTCTTGGGCTAAAGTGATCCTCCTGCCTCAGCCTCCTAAGTATTTGGAATTACAGGCGTACCATAGTGTCTTGCCTTAATTTGTAATTGTCATGATTCTGTTGACTGTAGGCATTTTTATTAAGAAAATTGGGGCTAGGAATGTCACTCAGTGGTAGAACACTTGATTATGAGTACATGCAAAGTCCAGGGCTCAATCCCTAGCTTAATGAAAGATGGGGAGAGTCTAGAGAGAGAGAAATTTTTTCCCTCCTTTGTTCTTAAAAAGTAGGGGATGTGAAACTATAAAAATTAAGCTCTCTAACAAGTTGTGAAACAAAATTACTTTAAAAATATATAGGTCCTTTAGGTCACTGTAAAAATTTCTCCCTGAAATGCTACTTCATTAACACCTGTTGGCATCTAAAATGCTTTTGCTGATTCCTAATTAACTTCAGATTCATGTCTAAATTCTTATGGCTTGGATTCAAGATCTTGAAAACTCACCATGTCCAGTTTTACCTTTTTAATGCAGCCTTCTCCTTTCCTCTCCATTCTTTCCAGTCCCTGCAGAACAAACCGATTCCCTGAGCCTTTCTTTAGTTACTGTACATTAAACTACATCCATCCCTGTAAATTTGACCAGTTGAAAAACCGAAAGATTGCATTGAATTTACCGCTTAGCCAGTTAGCTTGTGTTCTGTCGTGGTCTTGGACTCACCTCCTGAAACGCTCATGACTCAGGCTCTGAGAGGTCACCATCCCACCAGAGATGCTTAGAAGAGTTCAGATTCCTGTCCACCCACAGGAGGAGTCTGCACATCCTCCTGACCCTTTACATCTCAGAAGTCAATGGCATTCAGTAAGCAGTCACTAAGTGAATGACCAGTTTTTCTTCCTGAAGTGCTTTACCTAATAACTGGTCATCGTTCAGCTCTCAGCTCAGCACTTCCTCTGGGAAACTTGACTGTCCTTGCCAGCATTGTACCCTTCATAGCATTATTATCACTCCAGCTTTCCAGATGACAAAATCGAGCCACAAAGACGTTAAGTAACCTGCTACCACCGTCAGGAAGTCAGCAGTTGAGGTAGGGGTAAGATTGTTTGAGACAGGGTCTTGCTAAGTCTCTGAATTGTCCTTTCCCAGACTTGGCGCGAATTTGAGATTGTCTTGCCTAAAGCTCCCGTAAGTGCTGGGATTTCAGGTGTTTGTCACCATGGCCAGCTGTGAGACCTAAGATGTGTAAATGAAGACATTTACACAGTTGAGGCAGGATCTTGTTATGTAGCTCAGAGTGGCCTTGAATTTACTATGTATCCAGGCGGCCTGGAACTTGTAATGGACCTCCTGCCTCAAACTCCCAAGGGCTGTGGTTACAGACAGGCATGTGCCACCACCCTCTGCTCAGAGCTGGTATTTTAACCTAAGCCATCTGGATCCAGTTAAATTGTATCTGTTAAAGTCAAAGCATTTGAATAGTTCAGAAAGGTTTTAGAAATACTTGACTGGATTTGGGTATACAAGGAAAGTGGGAGACCACTTGCCTATGATAGAAATGCCACACATCCTCTATACATGGGGCTGTTTGAAAGAAGGAAGTGGAAGCAGATAGAGAACAGATGTTTCTCCAAGGCTTGATGACTTCATGTTTGTTATCTATTTCATGCTTCATAGCAATACTATTCAATGTTCTCATTTTCTCTTCCTGTGTAGTCTTGCTGGATTCGAACCGCCCATGTAGCCTGAGATGCCCTAGAACTCAGGCTCCTCCTGCCTCAGCCTCTGAGTCTGGAATGACTACCACCATACACAGCTTATTATCTCTTTTCTGGAGCTGAGAAACCTGCAACCCAGGGAGGTTAAATAACTCACACAAAGTCCCAGAAGCAGGCAGAAATGCTTTATGGGAGTTGCCTAGACAAACAGTCAAGGATGAGGAAGAACAAAGTAGCAATCCACCTGGGACCTAACCAAGAACCCAAATCATAGACTCTCACTCTTCAGCATTCTAATTCTGATTAAAGACAAGCCCTAAGAAGTCAGGGCTGTGTCCTGCATCTGATGCTTTTAGATTACTTTGGGGTTATTTGAGGTCCAAACAGATACGGTTTTGTGACAGGTTTAGCTTTAATGTCGATGCCGTTCCTCCCATTTAAACACGGCCAAAGTAAATGCCTGTTGGCCGCTCTTCCCGGAACCAGACCCTTTCTCCGCTCCTTTTGCATTTGCACCATGTCTTCCCAGATTCCTGACTGTCGGCCTTTGCACATCCAGTGTTGTCTGTGCCACTTCCCCAAGGTTTCCACCATGGCCTCTGTTCCTAAATCCTGTGGTTGATGCTCAGAAGCTACTTGACTTCACAGGTGTATTTAACACAGTTGACCACTGTCTCCTTGATTTAATGATTCCCAAAATTCTTAGGCAGTTATAAGCTTTTTAAAAATTTAAAGACTCAAAAGTCCCTTCAGATACTAAGGAGAGCCTTTGTTGTCTTAATATGGCTTCTTACTGCCTTAACGTTTCCACCTGAGTATCGCTGAGCTCTCAGACTACAGTCCTGGTGTCCCCACCACACAGGTGCCCTGTCTCCTCCCAGTTATGTTTATCTCACTGATAGCTACTCCTCTCTCCCAATACTCAGCACAGAATTTTGGCAGTATTGAATCCTGTCTGTCTTTCCTAACCTGCATGTACCTATCGGAAAGGCCTATTGGCTTCTCCTTCAGAATAGGTCCAGCGTCCAACTTACCGGTCCTGCCGACACCACACATTTGCCTCTGTACTACACAGAAAACTTGTATAGTATTTTATTAAATTAGTTGAAACATCACGACACAAATACAAGTGGCCTTCATGTATTAGGGCAAACTGCTGCTCGGGTGACTCAGTCACTGAGATTGCTGCACGTGCATTTCCAGTTTCTTCTCTGAGGACTGACAGTGCGGTGGGTTTGCTGCGATCTACAACATCCTCTAGGACCCGCATACGGGGTAACACTGTCTGCTGGGAAGACGTATTATTTCCCTTCTGAAGTGTGCATACTTTGGGGGGCAGCCTCTGTCTTTCAGAGCACTAGTCTCTTTTCCTCTACTGTGCTATTTGGGCAGCAGTGAGAGTGACCAGTGACATTGCCACTGCTGCGCTGAGTCGCCTGGTGGTTCTTTGTCGTGTTCAGAGTATAAGCTGAAGGTCCTCAGTGGCCTGCATTTTCACCTCGTGCCTCGTTCCACTCTGCTTTGCTCACTCCCGTGTTCTTCCATTGGCCCTCCTCTCCGTTGGAAGTACCTCTCTCAGTGTCTGCTGACCGCTTCCCTCTGCTGCTTCAAATCTCTACACACATCATGTTGTTTTCTGGTATGTTTTTTAATTGATGAGTAATAATGGAATTTATTTGTAAAGTACAGTGTGGTGCTTCACTTGCATATATTGCTGAATGAGCGAACTGAGCTAATAAACATGTATCACCTCATGGACTTCTCTGTGTAAACATTTAAAATATGTTACTTTAGCAATTATGAAATACAAAATGCATGTTGCACAGTAACTGGTCACCAGAACATCTTCATGCGGTGTCACAGACATTTTGCATCCTTTGATCAGCATTTTCCCTTTCCCTGCCTATCCCAATCTCCTCACCTAGGACTGTCCTTCTACTCTATTTTTATTCACTCACTTCAAATTCTACACAAAAATGAGATCGTGTGGTATTTTTCTGTGCCTATTCTGCTTAGTGTAGTGTCTCCTAGATTCACCCACATTATCAACAAGTGACAAGATTTCATTCTAAGACTAAATATTGCAGTTCTCCATGACCCGTATGTGGATATTTTCATTCGTCCATTTGCTGGTGAGCACATCAGTTTTCTCCATATCCTGCCCATTGTGATCATGCCGCAGCAGACAGGACAGTGTGCAGCGTCTCGATTTCCGTCCCATTGGCTCTAGGCCCAGAAGTGCGATTCCCAGATCATACTGACTCCCTTACCTCCTTCAAGTTCATAGATTCTAGATTATGTTGTGGATAGTTGAGATTTCTACATCATTCACTGATGTTTGTAAATTTACTTTGCTTCTTTTCATGTGAGGCAATCATTCTAAAAATCATACTTTTTAAACCTGTCATTACTGATGTCCCTTAAAATGGCTTATCATTAGGAAATAGCCTACGACCTCCATTCTGAGACCAGGATTTCTGGATACACCAAGGGATCCCTGCCGTTTATGTCACCTCCGACCTGAGCTAGCTATTTGATGCATCCTTGGAACTATTTTTAACCCTGTGTGTCTCTGAGGCTCAGTTAGAGACCAACCTGGATGTATCACTTTCCACCGCCAAGAGGCTTTTACTAAAAATAGCTCCCAAGCTAAAGCTCTGCCACCCTTACCTTGATAGGATTTGGAAAGCTCCTTTCCTGTCTGTTCCCACAACCCAGGTAAAAACAGGGTTGCAGCCATGGCGCACATCAAAGCCGAGTTTTGGGGTAGCAAGGTTGTAAGTAACTCAGTGTTTGAATTTAAACTGGAACCCAGGGTCTCACTTACAAGTAAAACCATTGCCATCATGCTTGTGTGTGTGTGTGCACATGCCATTTAATTTTTTTCCTTTAGGTTATTTAAGTAATTACGTATTTTCCCCTAATAATGTTTCCCACACTAAAACTCTATTTTTCTTTTGATTTCAGAAATAGCAGACATTCTTATAAACAGGATTCAGGATAATCAATCATGTCTGTCCCTGAGGAAGAGCTGTGTCACCAAATGAAAGTGGTTGTTCGTGTGCGCCCTGAGAGCACAAGAGAAAGAGCAGCAGGATTCCATAAAGTGGTTCACGTGGTGGACAAACATATATTAGTGTTTGACCCCAAACAAGAAGAAGTCAGTTTTTTTCCTAAAAAGAAAACTGCAAATTTTGATATTTCAAAAAGACAAAATAAAGATCTTAAATTTGTATTTGATACTATTTTTGATGAAACTTCAACTCAATTGGAAGTTTTTGAACACACTACCAAGCCAATTCTTCGCAGTTTTTTGAATGGATATAATTGCACAGGTAATTTTTTCAGTTTATTTAATTTGTCTATTTGATTTCATTTTTACATGGGAGGGACATGTATCTGGTCTTTTTTCCTAAATGTAGTCAAATTTAAGGTACTCATATCCTAAAAGTCTTTAGGAAATGGAAATAGACTACCTTTATAGTAGACTGTTTCAATTATGGAACTTTTCTCTTCCCAAGGCCTTGGTGAGGATTGTCCTGTCTCTTTCCTGTATCATTAAACCACATGCTTTTTGCAATTGATGATGTCAGATTTCTTATAACTTCTATTCACAAATATTCTCACTGTGTAACTGTTTAATTATCTGTCCCTGGTGAATAGTCAGACATTTCTGAACACTTGGCAGGGTTTTGTTTGTTTGTTCGTTTGTTTTTGCAGCACCATTTTTCTCTAAGGTATTTTGAACGAAATCTGTTAAAACTCCATTGTAATTGAATATCTGGTATTATTTTGGCATATCTTCAACCCAAGAAACATCTGTAATGCTTTGGAGAGGCTATAATCTGCCTTCCAAAATGCGGTATTGATTTCTCACAAAAAGATACATGCCAAATAGCCAGTTAATTCCCTGATGACAATTCAATGATTGAACACTATCATTAATATCTTACTTTTGTAATTATCACTTTTTATGATATTTTCCACGGGACATTGCACAACTATATCATATTCCATCTCTGGCTCTTTTCATTTTATTTTATTTTTGTTGTTTGTTTGTTTGTTTGTTTGCGACAGAGTCTATGTAGTTTAGACTGGCCTCGAACTCACTATGTAGCCTAAACTGACCTCAGGCTCACAGCAATTATCTTGCCTCTGCCTCCCAAGTGCTGGGATTACTGGTGTGCACCACCATGCCCAGCTGACATTTTATTTTTATCACCGACTTACCCTCTTGATCATTTACAAATACAATATGATTTATTGATTGGAACTGATATGATTCTCATTTGAAGCATATGTTCTTTTCCTTCATAAAATTTCACATTGTCTCTAGAGTCTTAAATCTTTTGTTTTTTCTTGACTCCAAAATATCCAGCTATCAGTTTATATAAAATTGAACAAAATAAAATATAATAATCATGTCTGAGAATTTAATGCCTTAACTGGTTATTGTACTGGGTATTTGCTGCTTATAAATCAAAGACTAGATTATTTTATGCATTTGAAGAAAGTACAGCTTTTATGTTGTATAGGAGAGAATATTGGGAACAAAATAATTTGTCTAAAATGAGAATTGAAAAAAATTTACAAATGGCCTCTATCTGGAATGCATTGATGGAACGAACTTGTGTACCGAATTTGTGTCAGGTCCACAGGGCACTGCGGGCTTCTGTCTTGGTGGATCTCATAATTGAAGTTCTCCGTGATACAGGCAAGGACAGAGAGGCGTGGGTTGTCGCCTACACTGGGGGTTAAATGAAGTAGATCCAACCGCCTGTGGTGATCAGGAAGGCACAGAAAATGACTGTAGTACGGAGTGTGAATGGGTGGGGTACTGATTGGGTTTAAAGTTATGTTCAGGATACCCAGATAGAAGTGTCCACTGACAGTGGATATGGTAAACGGATATGTCATCATAAAGAGCTTTGATGCCTTTTCATAAAAATTCAGTACTTGCCTATGGCGCCACGGGAGCTGGGAAAACCCACACGATGCTAGGATCAGCTGGCGAACCTGGAGTGATGTACCTAACAATGTTAAACCTCTACAAATGCATAGATGAGATTAAAGAAGAGAAAATATGTAGCACTGCAGTTTCTTACTTGGAGGTAAGTTGGCATTATTCTTTAGAATAATCTCTGTTTTTGAGAAATTTGCAAGTTCACAGGGCCTATTCCCATTACAGTCAAACCTTGGATTGCGAGTAACTTGGTCCATATGTGTTCTGCATGACGAGTAAACACTTCTGAGACATTTTAATTTGATGAATGAATGATGTCTTGTAGTACAAGCATTACATCATGCTAAGCGTGACGAGATCACAACTGGTTCTTCTCTCTCTCACTGCTTTTATACACAAGTGCTTCGGATTATGAACGGAACAAATTACTCTCAAAAACCAAGGTTTTCATGTATTTTGTTATATAAGACCTTTCTCAGAAATGTATAAAATTCTTGTTTGGAGTATTTTTAAATACATCTTGCTCTTTTCTGTTTTCTTGTGGGAGGGCATAATCTCAGACTTAACGGAAGTTGCAAAATAGTATATAAAGAACTTTCAGATACACTTGCCCAACATCCCTATGTGGTGGCCTTTACTGCATTTGCTTTGTCTCTGTGTGTATGCATTTACTGTTTTAAAACTGTGTAACTTGTGAATGATAAAAACAGGAAATGCTATTAAATAACCATTGAATAATTATCAAAATCAGAAAATTAATATTATCTAATCTGTTGACCTTAATGAGATTTTGCTAATTAATCTTGTTAATGCCATATATGATATAAAGCTAAGATCAAGAATTGAATTCACCTGTGGTATCTCTTTAGCCCCCCCCCCCTTAATGTGCTGTTCTTCTGTGTGACCCTTTGTATTTTATGATACTGCCATAGAATCTTCAATTTGGGTTTGTCACAGTTAGATTCAGATTTTGCAATGGCAGAAACACCACAGAAGTAATAATAAACTTACTGCTTTATATCAAGATATTTATATGGTTGATTAGTCCCATTACTGGCAATTTTAACTATTAGCTTTATTTTGGGGACAGTTGTAAGTTTTTCAACTCAAGAGTACTACTTTATCTACATTTATTACTATTAGCATCAACTAATGATTCATGCCTGTATCAATTATCATTATGATGGTGATTTTTAAATTCCACCATTCTTTTTCCATTTGTTCATTGACCTTTTACTGTAAGGAAGAGGTTTCCTTTTGCTTTATACCAACAGCTTGGACTCAAGGGTTCTTATTTCTTTTTCAGTAGATTAGAATCCCTGTGTGTGATCATTTTTTGTATGTATGTGCTCAAATTGTACAAGAGTTAGCTGATAGAGGCTTTTTCATGGTGCCTGTTGTGCCTTTTTTACATACCGCACTGTTTCTTCTGGCCTACCACCGCTTAATAATAGTTAGAATTCAACCAATAATACCTAAAAGCATACATTCTAACTTAGTGTTCAGGTAGCTTCTTAGAAACCTGTGCACATTCCTGGCCAAGTTAATAGGTATTTCTGCTGTCAGAAAATGTCTCATAGTTTGGTCCCTACTGAGGGAATTTCTTCCAGTGGTTGATTAATCATATATGTTGCTAAGTTTCCCCATCAGTGTACAGAGCTTGGAGACAGAAGAATAAAACTCATTTTTTAACTATTAAAAAAAGTATCCTGAACTAGGTAAAAAGGAGACAACATTAGGCGTTTTATTTTCCTTAAAAAAAAATTTTTTTAAACTGAGAGAGTTTTTGAAACTTGGTTATTTTCATAATTTTTGAACCTATCTTTTAATCTGCTATCAGTTTATTAGTGACAAGGCAGTGGCTAATTAGGCTTTCCACGCAGACAGTGCACCAGAACTACCTGTGGAATACTTAGAAGTCCCTATGGCTGTGTCTCACCCCGGATATTGGAATTTAATAGCTCTGGGGTGTAGGCAGAGCATCTGTGTTCCTGAAAAGCTCCCAGGTAAGCCTTTTTGCACAGGTCAGCTTGACAGTGATCTTTCTCTTTAGCCTGACTGACGTAGAGCAGGAGAAGCAGTAGAAAAGAGACTGCAGCTCATCTGCAAAACAGCCAAGCCATTGGCTCATCATGTTACCATCTTTCCTCTTGGAGCTTATCACATTTTAGTAAATGTTATCATTCATTATGGAGAATGATACAGAGAATGATTGTGCCAGCAAAGAATTACACTGCAAGCTTTGTATTAGAACACAGAAGAAAATACTGTAAAAAACTTCCTTTTGTGTTTTTTTTTCTTAAATCAGTAGTAGTCATGATCATTTGGGCTGATGAATATTGAACTATATACCTTTAACTATGAAATCAAGTGGATAATACCATTTCTGTATATTACTTGTAGATGTTACTTTTTAAGTGTTGCCAAAGGTAGGAAATGCAGAAGTCTTTTCAGTGTCAGGCAGCAGAATTGGGTTGTCTGTTCCTTTCAAGACCAAGGGCAGATCCCTTAGGCCAGGGCCTTAGTTCCTTCATCACCCTCCTGGGGAAAGGCTCCCTGCTACACGGCTTTGTGTGGGTCTTGATGCAGTTAGGAGTAGTGAGGTAAACACTATCTACCACTGAGTGTGAGGTTTCCATCAGTACCTCTTCTCTAAAATTTACGTATTTCCAAGAAGTAAAGAAAAGCAACTCAGCCATCTTACTTATCTTTTTTTTACTGTGGTTATTGTCAGAAATGATGGAGCGAGAGTAATGACTCAAACTGTAAGCTTGCATTTTAAACCTAGGTGATAAACATTTTGTGGAGTGATAGAGATTTATAGTAATATTATACAGGGTGAGAAGAATGAAAGTGAGCTGGTGCTTATCCTTAAATTCCAGTAACCTTAAGTCAGCAGCAGAAGTGTGTTCTCCCAGGCACTGTAATTTTGACATCACAGCTGGCGCAGCTTTTTGGTGTACTTATTTGTTTTATTTACTTACTTTTTTAAGGTGTATAATGAACAGATCCGTGACCTCTTGGTAGACTCAGGGCCACTTGCTGTCCGCGAGGATACGCAGAAAGGAGTGGTGGTTCAGGGTCTCTCTCTGCACCAGGTACGTTGATGAACATCTTTTTCTCCTGTCAGAAAAGCAAGTGTGGCTATTTAGCCATTATTTATTTTCTATCCTGATTGAGAGAAAAACCAATAATAAATTACAGAACTGAATGACTGAAGTATGGCATAGACTTATTTTGTTTGCTTTTAATTAAGTGAACTTGTTCTTCCTGAAAATCTGCTTGAGCATTTAACATGTTAAATGCATGTACATTTTTAGCTCAAGGGTTAGGGTGGGGCACTTACCCACCACATGTGTGACTTGGCTCTAATCCCAAATATAACCAAAAACAAAAAAGGAGGAGGAGGAGAGGAAAGGAAGAGTTTATTCAATACTTAGTCTTCCTGTCTAAATTTCCGTAGCCCCGATCCTCAGAAGAAATTTTACAGTTACTGGATAGTGGGAACAAGAACCGGACACAACACCCCACCGATGCCAACTCGGCCTCCTCCCGGTCACACGCTGTGTTCCAGGTAACAGCAGGTCCTGGGCTGTCACTGTGACGTGGGGTTTAAAACAGGCAAAGCAGAGTGCAGGGAGAAGAGAATGTTTTCATTTGTAGATATCTCCACCTCTCAGTTTATCTTTTCTTTTGAAGCTTTTGAGAATATGTTATCATAAATTAGAATTAAGATGATGTAAGTCAAAAATATGAAATTTCAGCTTTATGACATAAAAGGTTTCAAAAAATATAGAATTTATGGGTATGGGATGGTAGAATGGTAGTGATGGAATTTATTCTTTAAGCTGATGAAAATAATTTTTCGGTAGATACTTTCATTCAGAGTAAGACCTCTTACTATAGATCTAGATTCATAAAAACTGGAAAGATACTTTCTTTTTAGACAGTTTTACCATGAAGACCATTAAGTAGCTGTATTCCTTAATAATTCACCTGACACGTGTTTTAGGAATACAAGTCCTGAACGCGCTAAAGCATTAGTTGGTGGCTCTTGTTGATGATTTCTAGTCTTGTTTATATCCAAATGAATATATGAACGTTTGTCCTGAGCTATCTTGTATGGAATTAATCATATAAGAAAGGAATTTTTCCCTTTGGAAAGATTGATTTCTAAGGCAGTTACGCCATTCATTTGTACCCAGTCAGCAAGGTTTCATTGTCCTCTCCTACCACTGATTTCTCACCCATCAGTATTTTTGAGAGAAATGCTGCCTGTGACACTAAAATTTCCTTACAATCTTAGACCTAACATAATAAGAAAAGTTGATAAGAGAATTTTATAAAAGAATAGTAGTTTACCTTCATCTCTTACCTCCTATTTTATTTAAGATAAATTGTTCCAAAACAATTTAAAATAGCTGAAAAAAATTATCCTTTTCAAATGACACATATACTACTATTTTTTTTTAATGTGTAATGTTCTTCTAATTATGGAGATATACAACAGTTATAGAAAATAGAATGTTTACTCTTCAGGTTGGATCAACATTCAAAGTCACCTTTCCTTTGGGCAGTTCTAGAGCTGTGCAAAGTATTCTGACTACTGCCTTTGTTTTCTCTTAGGCAGTACCTATTTTTTATTTTTGCAGTACCTCGTTGTCCCCACCATCAACAGTGACGATTTCATGTTTTGTCTTTTAACAGGTCAAGGGTTATTTTCCCTGCTATGCTGTATTAGTCAGCCTTTTGTTGCTATAACAAATGACTTGAGATGATTAACTCATAAGTGAAAAGGTTGATTTTTGATTTGTGGTTTTGGAGGTTTCAGTCTACAGTACCTTGATACAGGTGCTTTTAGGCCTGTTGTTGTAGTCAGGGGTTGTGCAGAGAACAATTAGAATCAGGACATGGAGTTTATAATACTATTTTATGATGGTCACCTAGAATTAACACAAAGAAATGTAGGAAAACTGTCCACAACACTAAAGACATAGAATATTTAGCCAAGGGCCTGAATCCCACAGCAATGTCCCACATGAATCCAGATAAAGATCCAGAGCTCATGACAGTGCCTCCCACGAGTCCAGCTGGAGGTCTAGAGCCCACAAGAAGGACTCACGCCAGTCTCTTTTACGGATCTGTTCTGGGAAGACCCAAAGGTCAGCGGTGGAAGCTAGAAAGTCTATGCCAGTGGGGTGAAGGAGCTGTGCTGGTAGGTCGAGGGTTCTATGGGGCCAAGAAGTGACACTCATAACAAAGACCAGGGCTGGCCTGAAAAGCACCACAGCCATCCTCAGCAACACAGAGGCCCCGAGCTCCTCTGACAACAAGCGTAGTCAAGTACATGCCAGGAAGGCAGCGTGACGAGTTCATCCTGGAGACCAAGCGGCACACGTCTTTCTCTCCAGAGCCAGGAAGCAATGCTCGATGTGAGGACCAGAGCTTCTCCAGGAGAACCAACGGCTCAAACAGCAACACATAGGAGAATCCACAATACATCAACGCCTCCTTTTGCCTTCTCCATGTCTCTATTTATGCTAGCAACTTTCCTCAGGTGAAACATCTATGCTCAGCACCATGGTGATTTAATTTCGCTGGTGTTAAGTGAAATTTTAAACACACATCATGTTTTGAGACCACCAGTTTCTAATCCGTAACACCTGTGATGAGGCAACACACCATGGACAGTAGCACCTGGAGGGACAAAACTGTTGACCTGTTTCTGGGACAGAAAAATAAAAAGGAGAGGGGTACTGAGGCCTTACCGGTCCCCGTGACCTGCAGACCTCCCAGCCATCCTGTTTCTTTAGGGATGGGCTCTCTGCTGTGCTGCCCAGGCTGATCCAGACTCCCTGGGCTCAGTCTTCCACCACCAGCTGCCTGAGTAGCCAGAACTGCAAGCCTGTGCCCCTTGTTCTTGGTGGAACCGAGTTGCAGAACAAGCTTTAAACACATGAGATTTAGATTGCGAGTCAGAGGTAGAGCACCTGGTTGGTTCAATCCTCAGTATCAGCTTAAAAAATAAAGACAGCTCCAGACATTTTTTATGCCTTGCACATATGAAAAGTATTTGCATTTTTGTATTTTTCTCAATGTTAGTTAACCAGTTTTAAATTCAGTCAGATTATATCTTGTTCTGAGTATGTTTGGGATGACAGAAATACTACTTGGTTTCATGGTGCTTTGAAAGGAAAACACGTTTCCCTTTTAATTTTATTCCATTTTATCCTTTTCCTTGTTCTTCTAAAATACAAGATTTATTTGCGTCAGCAAGACAAAACAGCCAGCATCAATCAGAATGTCCACGTTGCCAAGATGTCGCTCATCGATCTCGCAGGGTCCGAGCGGGCCAGCTCCACCAGTGCCACCGGGGCCCGGTTTGTGGAGGGCACGAACATTAACAGGTCCCTGCTAGCACTCGGAAATGTCATCAATGCCTTGGCAGACAGAAAGGTACGTGCTCTGTCTTGGTTTGCTCAAGATTTTGGAATATTAAAACATTTCTAGAAAGGTATTTCATATGATTTTTTTTGGAAGGCCTATTGCAAATGGTATTTCAAGAGTGTGTGGATAGTTTTTATATATTGAGCACAATTCAGAGAATCTGAATTATCAGAAAGCTATATGGGGTTATTTTTGTTTCTTTTTGCATTTGTATTGGCAAGATACTGTATTTTAATTTCCAGTTTCATACTTAAAATTAACTAAATGAACATTAATGATTATCAGATTTGTAATGAATACTACATGGCATTAATATTATTGTATGCTACATTCTTACCACTTATTTTGAACTTGTTGGATTTTTTTTCCCCCTCTTCGGTACCGGGGATCGAACTCACGACCTTGCACTTGCCAGGCAGGCGCTTATGCTGCTGAGCTAAATCCCCAGCCCACTTGTTTGATTTTTAAAGTGACAGTTTAATAACTATTATATAGCAAGAATGCTAACTGTATTGCCATGAAGAGAAGAAAACATTTTAGCAAACAAAATTCTTTTTTAGATTATAGTTTATGTGCTTGTTATTTTTTCAGGCTATAGTACAAGAATAATATGGTACATTATTCACAGCTAGCCATGAGCCACTTCTGATACACTGTTTTGTTAAACTAAGGTTCCTATTTACAAGCAGACATCATCTGTAAGCGGGGTTTTTCTTTTATATATTTATTGAGTAGTCCTATAGCATATATTACCATTTCAGTCACCAATTATATCATAAGTCTGGGCAAAATTGGGCAGTGCTTAAATTGTTACAGTGAAGTAGTAGCAGGTTTGCATTGAAATGTGGAAAATGGCATAAGAATTCTTTTTATGTTCTTTCAGAAAAAGAATCAGCATGTTCCTTACAGAAATAGTAAGCTCACTCGCCTGTTAAAGGATTCTCTTGGAGGAAACTGTCAAACTATAATGATAGCTGCTGTTAGTCCTTCCTCTCTATTCTACGATGACACATACAACACTCTTAAGTACGCTAACCGTGCAAAGGACATTAAATCTTCTGTAAGTGTGTTTACATTATTTTTGTGGCAAGAGTTCTGAGTGCATTTTACAGTATTTATATAATTCTAATGAAAGTGTGAAATGGGTTTGTGTTTCTATTGAGGACTCAGGCAGCTGAGGGTTAGAAATGTCTACTTAGCAGTTCACCAAACACTAGCTTAGTTAAACCTTTAAGCCTCTTGTTTTTGCAAATAGTGGATAATGGTATTCAATCTTCAGGGTGCTAGGGTGCTTTAAGGTGTTTCTCCCCAATCTTTTTCACATCACGGCACCTGGGTTTTGGGTCACATCCTGGAGTTCAGCACATCCCTTGTCACTAAGGATGATGCTGTGCGTTAGCTGAGCATCAGTATTTTCTGCCTGAAGTCCTTGAACACATTAATCTCTCCAGGCCTGTGTCATTTCATGCGGAAAATAGCTGTATCTGCCTCCTGTTTTTAAAGCAGACAGTCTTTCCTAAATAATTCGTTTCCACATTCATGATACTGATACATCTACGTAGCTGATGAAATAAAATAGCATGTTAGTATTTTTGCCAAAGGTTTGGGATTTTTTAAAAAATCTCAAAACATGATGTGTGTTTAAAATGATAGCCTCTCAGGTTGGAAGAGTGATGTGACTTCTCCCACTCCGCTCTGCTGCTTCCTTTATTGTCTGCGGAGATACAGTCCGCCCCTCCTAAGAGAAATGTTCACGTGTTGTCTATATGAGGTCATACCCCATGAGTGTGTACAGGTATTTCACACAATTATGTATTATTTGCTGTAGCCAACTGTGTCAGGCCTTGTTAGCGCCACTGTATAGCTGTGCAGAGCTCAGTCTGAAGTACTGAATTCTAAGTCAAGGTGTGAGAGAGACCCTCAGGCGTTGGGCTCCAGTTTTGAACTCAGGTGTTTTAACATTCTCTCCACTATTCCATATACGCCAAGGGTCTGTACTTTTAAAAGGGTGAAACATTACATGAACTTAGTATAAACTAGTTGAACTCATTAATGATAGAACATGAAATTATCTTTGAATTTCTAAAAGTCAAAGAAAATAGGCAATTCTTACTATATTGTGAATGAATGCTTAAAAGTATCTTTTCTCAGTAAAGTAACATCTATAATTTCATATTTGTTATGCTTGACGTGTCTTCTTAGCACAGGTTTTAATCATGAGCATAATCAATCATGATTATCACATGATCAAAACTAACAAAATCAAACTTGATGGAAATCAGTTAATGAGATGTAATGCCAATGTGTTCATGTGTGTAACTATGCAATCATTATCCCTTTATACACAGTCGTAATTTCTATCTTTTACAGCTGAAGAGCAATGTTCTTAATCTCAACAATCACATATCTCAGTATGTAAAGATCTGTAATGAGCAGAAGGCAGAGGTACGTCTACTGTTTACACTGTTATGCTGATCACACTCAGTTCCTTCTTACAGGATTCTTCAATTCTAATTGTCCAGCAAATGACTGCTCTCCTATGACAACGGCAGTCTGGTTTATTCAGTAACTTTGCATAGCTGGAAGTTTGCCTTAGCTGTATAGAATGGGAGTCAGTTGTTTTGTGTTTTGACTCTGTTTTCTCTATCCTAGATTTTAATGTTAAAGGAAAAATTAAAAGCCTATGAAGAACAGAAAGCCTACATTGATAAAAATGGCAAAGCACAGTTAATGATTTCAAACTCTCAGGAAAAAGAAATAGAAAGGTAAAAATAACAGTAAGGTCTCATTTTGAGGGGTTTATTGTTTTAAAATTTAGCAGATATTCCATGTTAATCGTCATTATTTTTCACAGGCTGTGTGTATTACAAACAAATTCAGTTGAATTTAGGAAGTCGCTGATTGTTCTCTATTGCACATTTTGGAAACTAAATAATTTTTGATTTGTTATTACAGAGTGAGGAAAACCAGGGCTTAGGTATGAGACAGAGAAGATGAAGCTGGTTCCATCAGCTGTGAAGCCGACTTATCTTTGTCCTCCTGTTTTTCTTCTCTATCATGATCATTTGCATAGTTGGACTACAAACTGCTCGCTTATGTTATTGATTCCAAATAGCACTACTAACCCACTTATAAAATCTAAATGGTGAATTGTGTGAATCAAGATCTCTGAGTGGGCAGTTATCTTCCAGACTGACCCATTGTCCTCTTGGAACCACTGAACATTAACATTTCTTGGCCCAGTGTCACTACAGTATACAAAATTGTCCAAATGGCTTGGAGGAAACATTCTTTTGATTATTATTAACTACTTTTTCTTCCTAAACTGCTGGATTACTTTTATCACGGCAGTGTAGATGTTAATGACTTAGGTGCATAGTAATTTAGACTGATCACTATAGCACTTCTTATAAGTAGTACAAAGAGGGATGCTGGGTCCTCACTGCCAACAGAAGCAAGAAATACTGGATCTGTCATGTCTGCATCCTGTGTCCCCTCCCTGTGTTACTTTGCAAACATTGTGAGAAGGCATTACGACAGTTATATCAACGACAACAGTTTTTTCATATAGATTGATCTGTATATTGTTAAACTGAAGAGCTCTGTTTATCCTGCAGATTTTGTAGTATGTTTAAATTATTTCTGTTACTCCCTGGAGAAACTGAATTCAGGATAAATTGTCATATTTTATTAGTTTTAAGGTGTTTTTATTACCTCCCAGTTTTAATCTTTAAAAAGTAACAAATAATTTGATATTTATTTAGTCTTACTGATGAAGGTGTTCAACTATGTATGATTCTGTTAGTTTGCTGTTGCTTCCTTGGTCAAAAACAGCTGTTGACATCAAGCAGTATTTTTCTTGTTAATGAAAATTTCTTGAAAAAGAGAGTACCAGTTTCTCAAAATTGGAGTAGTTGCTTCATAGAATTTCCCCTTCCCCATACTACTTAATCAAGTCTGCTTTATTAGCTAAAATCTTACAAATCAGTAGATGTTTCTGGATTCGACAATTTTAAACACTTTCACGATGGAGCTATAATTCCTGTGCCTCAGTGCTGGATGGCTCTGATTTAATCTTATTAATAAAAAGACTGATAGGAGCATTTAGATCCGTTTGTACCATCACTGGTACAAAGCTGCCTGGTGGGACAGTCACGCATGCACCACTGGTGGTTCAAGCCAGCAAGAGCATGTGAAGCCACATTGTTCAGTGGGGACGTGTCTTGAACTATGAAGTAAGCATTTATTTGGACATTTTTCACATTTAAATACTTTTTATTAGTCAGTCCCTTATGGCACTTTGTGTTTTAATGATTTTTTTTTTAAAGGAGCACTCTAGAAACCTTCAACACTAAATCCTTTCCTTCCATCATAATTAGTAAACACCATCAAGCAAAATGTCTAGACCACAGAATTACAAAATTGACAAATACTTAACTTTGTCCTTGAGTAAAAAGTTATAGAAAAGCCAAGAATTTCTCTTTGGGTATAACCTAAAGATAACTTACCAATTCATTTACTGGCATTAGCCTTGTTGTAATATGATATGGTAAAATCACAATGTCTGTACATATTTCCTATGAAATATTTATCAGTTTGATAAAACTGCAGTGAAGTCAATGTATTGTGGCTCATATTCATTGCCAGCAGTGTTTCATTAAGAACTACTGACGTAAATTGTCAGCATTTGTACCACAGATCCTGACAAATATATCTAAAATTCTGGCCAGAGAGCATGTATTTTTAAATGCACAGACTTGATTTTGTTTGAAAGGCTCCACAATTGCTTTTTCTCTGAGATATGTACCTGTGTGTGCTGCTTTCGCGGCTTCTGTGTCTCGGAGCTGATCTGTGACCTGACAGCACAGACAGCTGTTTTACTGAAGTGTCACTGTGACCAACCTTGTGCTGACCCTGGCAGGCGCAGGACTTTTCCAGGAGTCGTTCAGCCGCACTCTCGGGCATCTGGAGCAGACTCCTCCCCTTGGTCCTGTAGACAGCATTGCCCTTGGAGGAAGCAGCTCTCCTCCACCACACGCTGAAGGTGCGGGCTGCGGTCCCGGCACTGTCAGCTGGCTGTGCCAGGCTGTAGGGCTCCCGCCCCTTACGGTGTGTCCTGCTGTCTCCTTTGGGAGCTCCAGCCACAGCCAGGCTCTCTGGCTTTCTCCCACAGCTGGTTTTTCACAGTGAACCAATGCCAGGGCGGCTGCTCGGGGCCCTGGGAAGGGCAGGGCGCTCCTCCGGGATGTCACCCTTTGCCTGTAGACAGGAAACAGCTGATTTTCCCAAAGCACTTGGATCACATGCAGGTGAACACCTAGATGAAATATAATCTTAATTTCAGAGGACTGGAATATGGGACTTGTATTTCCTATAACATGATTTTCTTTGAAAGAGAGAAATGAAAACCAATTTAGTAGAGATAAACCGGCCACTCCTAAGTATTTTTATAGTAGGAAGGAGTTATTCTAGCCGACTTGCTATTGACCATGGAGTGCAGTTCCATAAGGGGGTGTATATGATGGGGTTTTTTCCCTTTTTTTCATGGTATTGGGGATTGGAACCAGGCCATCATGTAAGCTAGGCGGTCACTGTACCTCTGAGAACGCTAACCTTTTTTTTTTGAGATCTTATTTAATTGCCTCACCTAGTCTTGATTTTGCAATTCTCATGCCTCAGCCTCTCAATTACAGACATGTATCACCATTCCCAACCTTACTCATTTATTTCTTAAAGTAAATTTTGTTTTGTTGACCATAAAATTGATGAGTTTCTGTAATTCATTTTATTTTTGGTAGATTTCAAGAGATTCTTAACTGCTTGTTCCAGAATCGCGAAGAAATTAGGCAAGAATATCTCAAGTTGGAAATGTTACTTAAAGAAAATGAACTTAAGTCATTTTATCAAGAACAATGTCATAAGCAAATAGAAATGATGTGTTCTGAAGACAAAGTAGAAAAGGTATTTAACAAACTAAAATACAAGCTTTAATTCTAAAAAATTTGATAGCCAAGGTTACTTAGTTACTCATTCTCTACAAAACCGTGGAAAGGCTGGAGGAATACCTAAAGTGAACAAGAAAGAAACTTAAATTCCTGAGTTTCAGAAAAAAGAAACCAAAGAAGTGCAACCATTGTTTTCCGGAGCATTTCTGGAAGTCCTTGCAGGGAGTTCACGTGGTAAAGGAGACTTTCCTGCCGGCAGGGACAGTGGAGGCAGCATATTCACACAGGGCAGCTGCCACCAGCAGGAGGCTAGTTTTCAGGCTAGATCGTCTCGGAGCAGTGCTGTGAGACACCCCCACTACCACCACCACAGGCCCTGAAGGGCACCACCTGGCTCAGAGACCCGAGAGACAGGATTAGAATTGAGCGCATGCCCCAAAGATGGGTACCCTTCCTAAACAGTCGTACCAGCCAGCGTGGCACAGTAGGGGTAAACAGGTCTCTCTAGACTGTCATTGCAGTGTGCCTTTCACAGTAATTAAGGTTCAAGGTTTAGAGCCCACACATTTTGTTTTCAAAACCCAGAAAGTTGAAAAATGAATATTCAACATAATACCATCACAGTAATACCTCTGGGGGGCCTGCAGAGCAGTGAAATCTCAGCCGAGGGGAAGAAGCTGTCAACCCCAGCAGCAACTGAGCCCACAGTCCAAAGTTGTAAAACATGTGAAATAGTTTCCCATAGGGAGGAATCAGCAGGCTTGGCACTTACAGCAGAATCCATAAAACTTAGTATGAGAGCTATCTGATAGACACTAACAGTGAGTGACATTGTAAACGAAGAAACGGAAGATGCAAGAATCAAAGAGTACCAAAAAGGTATCCAAATGAGGAGAAAAAACGAATTTCAAGAAATGATTTTCACTAAACATTCACTTTGTAAATACTAGTCATTGTTTTAGCCGTTGGCTAATATAAATATTAGCCAGTGTTTTAGCACTTTGTATACTTTACCTCATTAAATTCTCAGAAAATCCTGTGGGATATTTAATATCCCCATAATCAAGATGAGGAAATGAAGGCACAGATCAGTCGTGTCATCCGAAGTCACACAGGCGCCTTCCTCCTGTGAGCTGCGAGTTAAACTGGTCAGCTGACTACTGCCTGTGCGCGTGTTATCTGTGCTGTTTTTCATGTCGGGTGTAGAAGAAGACACTGAAGGAACGGGAGATCGCCAGGGAAGTCTCACCAAGTGCAGCATGCGGAGGTGGCATGCAGTGATGAGGGGTTATTATGTGAAGGAGCAACTTTGTCTAATGAGAAAACCCTGAGTTCACATCAAAGGTGTCACACGTGAAAACCATGACAAAGGACAGTTGGTGGCCCAGTACTGAAAAGATGTGAATTCAAGAAGCATGAGTCCTAAGGAATAAGAAATAAAGTTATAACTAGGCCTGTGAAACTACATTACCAAATATCAGAAAAGTAAACATTTTGAAAATAATAATGATTTCCACAGTTTTAGTTTTCATTGATTTAATTGTATTTTCTAAAGTATGTATGTAATGCATTGATATATTCAGGATTTTTTTGAGTGTGGAGATTAAACTCATCATGCATGCTAGGCAAGTCCTCTACCACTGACGTTCTCCCCCTTGCCCCCAAGTACTATTTCTTAAAAGTTTTGTGTGTCATTACTACCTGTTACTCTTTCATTACAACTCCAAGTGTTTTTTTCTTTTCCCACCTTCACAGAAGTAATCATTATATATGTGTAGGTGTAGAAATACTGTACAGATTCTAGATTTCTTGATGTCCAGAAGTCATCACATTTTGGGACGGCTCTGCCTTTTCTTTCAGTAGCTGTAAGGACAGAGCTCAAGGCAATAGGTACATGTAATAGGCGAGAGCCACCCTGTGCTATACGCTCAGCCCATGACTGCTTCTAAAAACTGGGGTCTTACTTTTTTTCTTAACTTATAAAATGGGGAAGAAGTGATAGATTAGAAATTAATCATGAAACTTTCCTTAGCGTATCATTGATAGCACTTGATCAGCAGCTCCTAAACCATTATCAAAATAAGTAGTTTATTAAGTGCAATATATATGCCTGATCTTACTGAAAGTTACTTTTTTAAGACAGCACAAAAAGTAAGGTTAGTGTTTCGGAGAGTGTGTGTGTCTAGGGCTTGAACCCAGGCCTCTCGCAGGCTGGGCAGGCCTGTGCCCCCGAGCTGCTTCTCCGCCCCTGAATGGGGGCTCTTCAGAGCGGCTGCTGCATGCAAATGCTGACCCTGTGTCAGTGGTTCCCGACATTTTTGACAAATACAGTGGCTTCCAAATAGGAGAATGTATTATAGGACTCATGTATCATTGTTATGAACCCTTTCATGTGGTTGCTAAGTGCAATTCTGAAATCTAACCTTGTTACACATTTTATGACTTATTTTATTTCAATTATTAGTAGAGTAACTTTTATAAAAAGTAATTTTTTGCTGGATAGTTCTTGTCAATTTTGTGTAGATATTCACTAAGTACTTTTTAACAACAGCTCTTACTGAACATTTCATGTTAACTGTGTGCCAGATGTGTTTCAAAGTGCTTTGCATAGATTAACTCATGTGGTATTCATGATAAATAAATCCATGAGATAGATCCAAAATTATCACTGCATTGCATTGTTTCAGGCCACCTGCAGGCGAGATCATAGACTTGCGATGCTGAAGACACGGCGCTGCTACCTGGAGAAAAAGAAAGAGGAGGAGTTGAAGCAATTTGATGAAAACACTAATTGGCTTCATCGTGTGGAAAATGAGATGGGACTCTTGGGCCAAAATGGTAACATTCCAAAGGTATGGATGTGCTTGTTTAGTTAGTTTGGAAAAACTGAACTTTTTAAAATTCTTATCTTTCGTAAGACACTTATTGCCCCGTTTTTCTGAGATTTAATTGATTTATTTTACTGTTTTTAACCAAACATTCCTTCTGCTGTATAATTTCCTACTTTGCCCTCCCTGTACTTTCAGAAGAGTAAAGTGACTTTTAAATGTACTCACAAGGGGCGCCTTTTAGGAGGTGTAGCTCTTCAGCTGAGTAATCTACTTAAGACTACATAAGGATTCATCATGTAGACAATTTGTGTTAATTTTGATATTTTGTGCAAAACTAGTTTTCAATGTGGACAGCACTAACTTTATCATGGCTAAAGAAAGTGATTTAAAAGGTTACGTGTGTGTGTGACTGGAGATGTTCCAATTAGAATGTTTATTGGCACTGGGAGTCACGGCCAGTGGCTTTTCTTCTGTGACCACTTTGGTATGTCACCACTGAGACTGACCCCAGACCTTTGCACTGAGCTGCATCCCCAGCCCCTTTTTTTGAAACACCTTAGGGTGGTGTCGTAAGGTGCCAGCTTGCCCAGGCTTGGCTCAAACTTGTGACCCTCCTACCTCGGCCTCCCAGGGTGCTTGGTTTATAAACGTGGGCCACCACACCCAGCTTGGACTGTGTTTTTCTTGCTTATCTAAAGATAAGTTTTGAAATACACAGTTCCAGTATGTTACCGATGCTGTTAATACCCCTGTCATTTTATGATGATAGGTCTATTTCCTGTTCCGTTCACACCGAGACCAGAGAAGAGGAAACAGTGGGGCAGGACACCTTCCCCAGCAGAACAGGGTCTCCCAGCTGCACTCCGCACTGGTATCAGGACACAGGGCCTCCGCTGGTGGCTGTCCCAGGTACTAGGATGCCTGCACAGCCACAGTATTTCAGTTTCTTTGTTTCTAAAAGAAGGACCTTAAAGCCTTGACTCTGTTTGATAATACACTTCTAGAATTCTTTACTCTGTTATCAGCTAATTGATATGTGGCCTTCAGAAATCTTCAAATTTCTAGAACACCGGACTAAAAATGGAAAGTAAACAAATGCTAGGTATCTTTAACATTTAAAGGTAAGTAGGACACTAAATATAATGCACACCATAGTATTATTTTAAAATCCGGTAGCTCCTTATATAATACTTTAAAATACTGCCCATAAAGAAAATGCAAATAGAAGATACCAACTTAGAGTTGGAGTGGTTAATAATCCTGGTATTTGATAGTCATTTTGAATAAGGTTCAACACTGATTTTGGACAAACTGTTAAATACTGATGTCTTAATTCCTTATCTGTAAGTACATTTAAGAAATTATGAGCTTAAATAAAGTTCTTTATTAGAGGAGTAACAGCAACAAATAATAGTACTTACTAAATAATCATGAACAACAGTAATACAGATGTCAGGAGCCAAAGCGTGGCCCACACAGAAATAACAACAGTTAGTGACATCGTGTAGTACGTCTTCAGTGTCTCTTCCAGAACAGCGATTCCCACCTTTTTGGAAGTCATAGATGCCTTTGAGAATCTAATCGAAGATACACAGATCCTCTCCTACATGAGAGATTGCAAGGTAGATTCATACAGCTTTGCATATGTTTTTAGTCACTAAAGTTTCCTAAACCTCTTCTGTTAAACAACATAATCCATCACAGAAGGAAAGTAAACCACATTTTTTAAAATGCTGAGTCTATCTTAAAGATAACATCATGACTTAAATGTAACAAGTAAAAATGACCATGACCCATGAGTGAACTATAGCAGAGACTGCGAGGCTTAGAAAGTCTAACTTCTGAAGTTCTGTGTAAGAGATGAGTCCTCTACAACTGTCAAGACTCATCTGAGAGGGAAGAGCCTCCATCGCATCACAGCTAAGAATGTCAAAACAGTGTCTTGAATGCAAAGTTTTCCAAAAAAAATAGCTAGTAATCCTGGCCCAAATGAATGGTTCTTATTCAGTCCCCAGGAGCTGATTCTCATAAGTAGGTAACAGATATCCAATGTTGATACTACTTTTTATATCGTCACCTTTATTATGTGATTACTTAGTGATCAAGTATTGTAGTTAAACTTGTACTTTATTTAAAAGTAACTACTGAAGGTTCTAGTTTTCTAAATTCGTTAGTTTTCTAAATTTGTTACCATTGCTTATGGCTGTAATCTAAATAGATTAGAATATTAAATCAGCCCTGCCAATATGTTTCATAATCAGCAGTCTAATTTATGCCCAGCTCCAGCTAGTAAAGTACTTGGGAACGTATCTACTGTTAAAGACACAGAAAAGTTACCTGTAAAACTTACTAATTTGCCTTTGCTCTCTGTGTGTATCATAAGCTCCCAATTTTAAAAATAGTGTGATGTTTGCATTATTATTAATTTAATTCCATTTTTTTCTACCTACTGGCATTTAAGAACTTAATATTGTTTAGATTATTTTTCATAAGCTTTAATTATAATCTAATTTTTGTAGCAGCCTGTCATCTTCAACTCTCTTAGGTAGACTTTTGTACACCTGAATGTGAACCTAGAATTGATTTTTTTTTTTTTTTACCGGGGATCGAACTCATAATCTTGCACTTACCAGGCAAGCACTTGAGCCACTGGCCCTAGAATTGATTTTTAAGCTCTCGTTGTTTATGCATTTTATTGCAAATAAATTGAAAAGAATATGAAACTATTCCCATTCCCACCACCGAAATCCTACCCTCAATAATTTCTTTTGTCCGGTAGGAATTTTCACAGCTGAAATAATAATCTAGTCATAAGCCATTATGTCCTATGTAAGCAAACTGAAGTAGAACTTCATAAAGGGATTTCCTAAGGTACTGTGATGCCGACCCAGACTCAGCACTTGTGACCTTCACTCAGGTGCTGGTTTCTCTCTCCCCTGCGTGTGTCTGCTTGTTAGCACCTCTCATTACCTGCCTCTCCCTAACTGTGGCCACCCCATGCCCCATGCTGTGTCTGTGCTGTCCCAACGGCGTGCATTCTCTCCAGTCACCCCACTCCTTTGGTACCAGTTTCCAGGGCCTTCTCGTCTCGTGCGAATGCTGCGTTCCAGTTGATCAGGCTGAGCGTGCCCTGGCCCTGGATGCCTCTTGAGTTTGTCCCCCTCACTGCCCTGTGCCTTGGCTGTGACCAGCCCGCTCGGAGTCTTTGGAACAGTTTCTGCTCCTCCCCTCCCATTCAGTCCGCAGCGTTCCTGGCAAGAACAGATTTCTACACTTTATTCTCCAAAGATGGCCAAGACCTGAGAGTAGTTCATCAAAATAAAGGAAAATTATCAAAGGATAGTTATAAAAAAGAGTTTTAGGGGCATAGATACGAAGAATATTTGACAAGCATATTTACACTATTACAGTGATACTTTTTCATGAGCTTAATTCTTCCCAAGATTCTGGTCTCAGGATTTGTTCCACTATTCTGGGTATAACCAAAGTTTTCATCCAGAATCATGGAACAATGGAAAGAATTAAGTTCATTAACTGAGGTACCATTATATAATTGATCATCTAATCCAGCTCCTAAATTTTAGTCAAGTGAACTGATCTCCATAAAGACCTTGTATTTGACACAAGCTGGCGTTTTTTTTAATGCTAAATGTATCCCTGAAAATCACATAACTCATGCTGGTGCATATCATTCTGGTTTCATAGAAGTTTCCTAAAATACATACTATATTCTTTGAATTATTAAAGTGAGTTGTGTAAATAGATCCTGTCTTTAGTATATCTCAGACTAATAGAGTGACATTGTTTTCAAGTCATAGTCCTGTTACTAATGAAGTGTTTTGAAAAGAAAGAACAACCAGGCATGATGGCACATACCTATAATCCCAGCACTCAGGAGGCTGAGGCGGGAGGATCACTGTGAGTTCCAGGGCAGCATGAGTTCAAGGCCAGCCTGAACTGCCTGAAACTCTGACTCAAAAAGACCAAGACAAACAAACAAAAAGATGGAGAAGAAAAAGAAAGAGCAAGTAAACTTTTAGAGAATTAGTGTTCAACTGTATTGGAAAGGAGACTTGGACAAAAAGCTGAGATGGATTATGGGAATCTTTATAGGAGGAAGTTTCCAGGTATAGCTCTCTCAGTGCTGGCTCAGTTACTCAAAATGCCCCCCTAAAATCACTTTTTCATTACATGGACTAAAATTTCCCATTTAAAAGTACAGAAGATATACTGGATTATTGTCAGTCATACTTCAGTGTGATCACTTAGCTTATATTTTTTGCACTTAAGGCTTATTGGGTTTGAAGAAAGAAATGTAAATTTAAGTTGTAACTTTGACTTTTTTGGCAATATTTAACAATATGCATTTGCCTAGGTGATGCTAATAATAAGAATGGATGTGGGCAAATAACTCCAGATCCCAAGCAAACCTGACACAGTCCCTCTCCTGGGGGTGAACCTATTGTTCTGGTACAGACTGACAAGCTGTTAATAAAGCGAATCAGTGAAAGTGCTGTTGAGCCACACTGTGACAGTGTCACAAGGCGGAGGGTATGCACTGAGAAATAATGTACCTCATCCAACTGGGCTTACGTGGTGCGAGTGCCATGTTAGTAACAATGGGCCCTGAGAATTATTTTCACAGCATCATGAGCAAGATGGACACACCAAAAAGTAACATCCCTTACGAATTCCTAATGTTCAGTTCTAAGCAAACTTCAAACCATGTCTTGCTGCTAAGTTATGGATTACTTATACTAGAACTCTTACTTGCAAAATCGTAAACATGTTCTGTCTATATAAAAATTTAAAACTACTGGCACCGGAAGGAAATAACTTTTGTTAAGCAAATATGATTTTAGTATGCTTAAAAGAATCTAAACTATATTTTGCATTGTTTTCCCTAGGAACTCAGTAAAGATCTTCATTTTCACCACTTACACCTCCAGAACGCAGATTTGAAGGCACAGATTAGACACATGACAGATCTCGCTAGCCTGCAAGAACAGCAGTATAGGCAGACTGAGCTGTAAGTACACTGCGTTACCTTTCTGAGGAGCTGAAGACTAGACCTACAGAACCCAAACCGAGCGCGTTGACTTCCCACTGCCGCAGAAATTTGAGTTTTATGTGTATGGGGAACATTACTTCCCAGTGTCTGCCAGCAACAGAAAATCCTCAGTAAGAAAACTCTGAGGGAATATACAACATGTGGGTCTTTCCTAGTACTAATTTTTTAAAGCATTTTTCTTTAAAATTTTGTCATTTTTACTTAATATATACAATATAACAAAATTCCTGAGAATTCTTATGCAGTGAAGCAGATCTAATTACCCTTAGTTGAATGTTATATAGATGATTGTTGATTATTCATAATTCTAAAATTATTTTGCTATTATTAAAACAAAGTTGCTAAATATCAAAGGTCTTGATTTTATGTGATGTTCTTTTATGCTCTACTAGCTAGATAGTAGCATTTCAGTCGTCTCATTTCAAAAAACAAAACTTGTTTTTAAAGTGTGGCTTAGTAGTTTTTCATCACCTCAGATAAATCAGTCAACTTCTTATGCATCACTTTGATGCTGTATGAAAATGGGAGATTTGTTTCTCTAGGGACTGTCTTCCACTCCATAAGTGTACTGTGTTCTGCTAGCATTCTCAGGTAACTGCTGATTATTTTTCTGTACTTTTGATTTATAGGAAATCATGTAAGTATAGCAATTTTAAAAAAACAAAAAGCCAATAAGCGCTTCAGGGAATTTCCTCCCGCGGAAGGAAGCTCACACCAACCTGCCGCCCATATGCTCCCTGCACCTCCTAGAGCAGACGCTGGATGCCCCCTCCCCCTGGCACTCAGACTCCCTGCAGGAGCTCAAGTCATACAGCAAACAGAATTTATTTTAACCATACTATGTTCACTATATCAGACACAGATTCATAGAGTTCGGATAATTTTCTACTTTAAAATGGCAAAAAAGGATGCCCTCACTCACTAATGTAGAAAATTGGTGACCTAGGGCATCACAGAGGCAGTGTGGCATAGTTGGGAGAGCATGGGTTTGGAATCAGTCTGAACTCTTGCTTCTATGAGCAATGCAGAGGTCTGTAACCTTGCCAAGCCTTCTCTCCTTATATGCAAAATAGATTGTAGTACAAGTGTGATACAGTACCTGTGCCACGGGCGCCTAATGACCATTTCCGGTCAGGACTCATGTAATTGTACTTAAAGCTATGAGCTAGTACAGCAAGGGGACACAAAGTCAGCTCAGCACAGGGAGGAGGAGACAGGCTGGACCCGAGGTAGTGAGAATTGCTTCAGTGGAGTCAAAGCTTGTGCTTAACTGCACCTTCAGAGGTTATGGCAACACGAGGGAATGCCGTTTACCTTGGGAGCTCTTTCGAGACTCAGTGCCTCTAGCTTTTGTTGAGAACTGATCTTAATAAGCACCTTGTGCCTGGCATTACCAAATTCTAGACTTTTTGAAAAGAAAATTGCACGGAGCCTGTTTGCTTTGTGTCTAGTGAGCCCCCTGAAGCCTCATGCAGTCAGGGCTTTTGCAGAGGCGGCTGAGTCTCGAGTGTGTGGTTACTGGTCAGTCCGCTGGTTGGTTTGGCACCTCCCTAATCCTGGTGGTCTGAAACCTCTACACACGGTGAGCTAGATAAACGTTCCTCCTTTGCCTTTGAATGTCGGGAATTTTGTCTCAGCAATGAGAGAAAAGTAAGTATTTTCTCTCTGCTCTGTCCGTGCATCAAGTGGTTCTGTTCTTTTGGGCAAGTCAGTGGGGACATCATCTGTCTCCGTGAACCAAAACCGAAACATGAGAATTCGAAGATCTCGTGTTGTTTGCATCTGCTTCGTAGAATTTCGGAGTTACCAGTTGAATATATAAAGTCAAAATGTTTTAGCACAAACATTTCTTCAGGGAATGCTTATACTGAACAGAGTCTAATGCATGAAAAAGTGCCATTGGTGCTATTAACTGCCAGTGATACAAGAGATTTTTGAATCAAAACCAAATATTTAAAGCCTTAAATACTTTGTATGTACAGCATTCTTGGCCACATCCTTTCTCTTTGAAGCCCACTCTGAAAACCACTCCGGTTCTGTCACTTGCGGGAAAATTGGGATTTGTTCTGCTGTATTGTGTGTGTTTTGGAGTTTTATACTTAAAACACAAGATTTCATTTGACAGTAGTGTTCAGGGGGTGAATGAAACACACAGTGAATGTCTACACTTTCTAAAACAAACTTACTACAGTAAAAGACACATTGTCACTAATCACACTCAGAATACTGCCCTTCCTTCCTTCTCGCCACTTCCTGAAGCAGTTCTTGAAGTCCTCTCTTAGGGTGTCTTTACAAGGCGTGATCAAAACCGCAGTGACCGCCGCTGCTGCGGGTCAGCCACCAGAACAGCAGCACACGAAAACATCCTTGTGTGCGCATCCGCTGTACTCCCCGATCTGGCACCAGACAAACTCCAAATGACCGTGCCAGGTAAACATTTTGAATTGATTCCAGATATTGACGCAGCCAGGACAGTGCAACTAAAGAACTCAGGAAAGAGGACTTCCAGAACTGCTCCAGAAAGCAGCAGAGACAAAAGAGTATGAAGACTGTCCAAGAATAGGGCCTGGTTCTTACAGTTCCCATCCGAGATTGTTTTTGGCGTGTACTTTATGCCTTAAGCTTGTAGAGGTGTGTGACTGAAATAGCATTGTCTAAAATAAAACATACACAGGGAATCATTTTAATGATATGCTGATATTATGGATATAACATACGAGAACTGTAAATATTATATTTAACAATTAGTGTTTGTCTGTCCTTTCTTGTCTTCTGTACAACAGAGTACTGAATGCTTTACTTCCAAGCCTGAAAAGACAGTATTACGCATTGAAAGAAGCTGGCTTGTCAAATGATGCTTTTGAGGCTGACTTCAAAGAAATTGAACATTTAGTAGAGAGAAAAAAAGTGGTGGTTTGGGCAGATCAGACTGCTGAAACTCCAAACCACAAGGCTCTACCAGAGATTTCTGTTGTGATGAGCTTTCCACAGCTTGGACCTGTTCAGCCTACTCCTTGTAAGTACAGCTTTTATTTGATTAAGTAAACAGTAACATTTCTGAGGGGATTCTTTGATACATTAGTCTACTGAACAGTTAGTTTGCTAGTTGGTGATTTGGTGAGAATTAATATGGAAATTAGCTTCAGAGTCATTCCACGTTAACACATGTCTTCCTAGGATCTAAGGTAAGTATACATTGCTGTTTAGAACAGCTCTGGCAGTAAAATCCATCTACCCATTTTTGCTGAAACAACTTTTGTTCCCATTCTTCTTTAAAATTTACCCTCTATTAAAGATTAAAGTTATACTGTATTTAATAATATATAATAACATGTTCTTGAGATAACAATTTAGATTTTACTATTTTTCTTTTGGCATATCATTGTTTAGCTCTTTTAGAAGTGTACATGGAGTATGTTCATTGCAAAGCTAACATCTATAATCATGGTTAAAAATAATTCAGTGTAGAAAATAAGAAATAAAATGCACTATTTGGCTGACCTAACAGCCCCAATCTTATGTTCTATCTTTAAGATAATTAATGTTTAGTTATCTTTGCTTTGTGCTATGGGTGTGTGTGTGTATGCACTTAAGAGACAAAAATCCAAATATCTGTTTGTTGATTGGTTTTCACATAAATGGTAGCATGTTATACATAGTGGCCTGTAACTTGTCATTTATTTAATTCATTATGAATGTGTTTAGCCTACTTACATGAAGAATTTACCTCTCTTGTTTTAAGTTTTGAGAATCTAAAAAATAGATGAACCATACTTTTCTTAACCAGTGTTCTATTAGTGAGTAGCTCTGCAGAGAATATACCTGTGCATTCACATTTGCATGTGTGTAGCAGACTGCTAGAAACTGACTTAACGAATTGGAGGACAGATTTTTTTTTTAATTCATCCGCTATCAAATTAGTCTCTAAAAACAAAGCTGCCATACAGATTGAGGGTGTACCTACTCCAAATATCAGAAATCGGAATGCTCCAAAACATGAAACTGAGCACTGGCAGAAGACAAGACTCTTTTGGATTTTTTGAGTGTCTAGTATCTGGATTAGGTAAGTTTAGCCAGTAAAGTCTACCCAAATATTCCAGAATTGAAAAAAAAAATGAAATCTGAAACAATTCTAGTTCTACATATTTTGGAAAAAGGGTCCTACAATCTGTTATACCAGTGTGTGTGAGAATAGCTGTTCACCCGCATCTAAACTGTTACTAATAGCGCTAATGGAAACGTATAATCTCAAAATTGATGACTCACATTACTGGCGGGAGCGCTTCATCTTCTGTTACACACCCTGTTACCTTGAGTTAGTGAGATCATTTTATTTGTTTTGTGTTTTTATTGTTGTGTGTTGTGGGCTGTGGGCTGGATACTCAGCATACCGTAAGCTGGTTGATTTGATGATGCTTTATCTGTATTTGTTGTGGTGTGTCAGTACTGTAACCCGTACTGCACTTTTAACTGTTACAGTCTCAAGTCTGCCTCTGTGTCCCGTTGTGGCGTTTCCTGGGCTGTGGCCTCCGGAAGCTGTGTCTCCCCTCCGGCTCCAGTGTGGCTGAGCCTGTCTCCCATCCTCCTACATCCGCAGGCACTCGGGAGCCACAGCTGCGGTTGCAGAAATCACCGTGCTGAGCCTCCACCTCCCTCCTGATAGCTCCGCTCTCTGTGGGGGTGTTAGCAAGCCAGGACCTTCCTCCATGGGGCTTTCTCTGGTGCCTACAGTCTTTAGTTGTCTTCAGAGGCGATGCTCTCCTGACTCAACTGCACTGTTACTATAACAGAAGAGCTCTATATTATATATTAAGGTAACAGGAAAGTTGGATACATTTCATTGATATAAATATATATTCTTTTACCTTTAGTAAAACACTGTCATTTGACTTGATCTAGTTAAAACATTTAGCAAGTGAAATTTTTTTCAGATTCTCTTCTACCTTTGGGACCTAATTCTTCTTTATAATGGATTCAAGATGTTGGAGAGGAAATAGGGTTTTAGCACCAACACTGAGAAACACTGGCCACCTGCTATTTGATGGTCATTATTCCTTATTTAAAAATCCATATCTCATGAACATTATAATTACACGGACCATACTTGTCAGCAGTAAACTTTTGTTTGCCTCTAAAAGGAAAGACACATTGTATTTTATAAGTACTTTGTTTTGGGAATGTTCAGAGGGTGACTTTTGGCTGTATTATGTTTAATTTTGGGCTTCTCATTTAACAATTTTGTTAAAATGACTTCATAGACTATGTGCTTATATGGCTTGTCCATCCCATGAATTATGTATGCCATATGCATTATGAATACAGTCAAAGAATAACAAGAAAGATTCATATGAGTCAACACATAAACACTTATTGTTCTTAGTCTTAGAATGCTGAAGTACATTAATAGGAAAAAGCATACACAGCACAGTACAGGTTTGCATTTCTAAAGATGTGGAACAATAACCAGATAGTAGTATAGCTAAAACATTTTATTTACTAGGATATAGGAATGTTGTATTTGTTTGAGGGTCTGTGTTCTTTTATGTGAATTGCCTACCCTTCATTTGAAAATCTCCCTGGAATAGTTGTCTTCTGCAAAAATTATGGCTTATAAGCAAGAGCTGAAGTGTGAGGATATCTGTTTATATCCTTAGCAGTACTGAGTTTCTCCTTGTGCTGGGAACTTAGCTTCTGTGATGCGAAGGAATATGCCACAGTACAGACAGACTTCCCCCCTCCGTTCTGCTTTCTAGTGCAGAAGGCCAGTAAACACCCTACACAGGGTCTTGGGGGGTGGTGTCTGCCGTGTGAGAGAAGTAAGCAAGCTGAGGGGTGGCAGCAGGGAGGAGAATTCACGGCTTTAAATGAGACGGTGCGGTGGATCGTCTCCCTGGTAAAGTGTGGAGGATATCGAGGAGAAGAATCTGCAGTAGGGGAAATACGCAGTACGAAACCTGTATGTACCATGCAGATCTGCTGGCATTTCAAAGAGTGGCCAAGAAGGCATGTGGCTGTTAGAAAGCAAAAGGAAGAGAAAAGGTGGGGACCGTGGAAATGGGGGAGAAAGGCAAGTCCCGGATAGCCTTGCAGTTCTGTGCAGTGAAGCTAGTGAGAGGGCAGAGTCCAGGGTTTTTTATTAGTTGGATTGGGTTGGTTTGGTTTCACTGTGTAGTACAGGCTGACCTTAAACTCATGATGCAGCCCAGGCTGACTTGGACGCATGGTGACCCTCCTGCCTCGGCCTCCCAAGTGTGGAGATCACAGGCCTGCACTACCACACGCAATATAGTTTTGAAATAGAACCAGAGGATTTGCTGACACTGGCTTTGGAATAGGAGAGAAGGAGTTCTAGGACCACTAGGGTTTTTGAGATGGACATCTAAAAGAAAGGCCTGGCCTTCAATGAGGTGGGAACATTGGGTGAGATGGTTTGCAGAATGGAGAGAGCAGAAACATGACAACTCCGTTTCAGGCATGTGAAGTTTGTCTGAGACACATCCAAGTGGAGACCTCTTGTAGGCAGCTAGGAGGCTGCCATTCGGGAGGGAAGTCTAAGTGAAGCGCTGGATTTGAAGACGTTGACATTTAGATGGTATTCAAAGCCTTTGGACTCGTGAAATCACTGGAATGTTAACTCTTTCCTGTAACATGCACAGTGCCGATATACCCTTCATGTAAATTTTATCATTTCCTCTTGACCTTATCTGGAAGTGTCCATTTTAGTGTGAAGTTTTCAAACTTCCATGCAATAAAACTTACTTTTTCTCAGTGCCTTAGGAATCATCTCTCAAAAGGCCCTTGTCTATAAATTTTAAACTTTCCCTCCACTCTCTAAATTTATGTCGATAGGAGGTGACTGGCAAGGCGCTGACTCCCTTTTCCTAAGTAGCCCGCCTCCTGGGCGTGTGTGTCTACACTTGGCACTTCTCACCCCTGCCGCACCTGACGTTCACACGCTGAGCACGGCGATGCCTCGGTGCACAAACTGGATCCTTCCCACCGTTCTTGGCACAAACTAAATTAACTGAGAACCGAATCAATGCAGTGGTAGGTTCGCTGTTGACCTTACAGGAAAATTGGATTCGGTTCTCATCTAGTTCAGGCTGCGACCAGAATTGTGAAAAGAATTCAGTTCCTGAGCTGGCACCACTGTAGTCATGTAATTGTGTCTTTTGAATTCTAATTCTGTTCGTTCTTTTGCCTGTTTGTTTCTGTAGGGCTAGGAGTTAATATTTTAATACTGCATAACATTATAGTATTTTTTTATCTGTAGCAGAGCTAGTATTCTTTAATTTTTCTTGGTTTTTAAAATACTCGATATATCTACAAAATAAACTCTAGAAATATCCATATTAATAAACTTCTAGTGCTTCTTGTTTGGAAAAAACCCCACATTTTTAATTGTTGTCAGTTTTAGTACTCTGCCAATATCAGTGCTGCAGATTCGGGGTCGGTATTTGTGTGGTGTGTCTGCTGACCTAGGGCAGAGCAGGCAGCACTCCGGGTCTGGAGCAGAAAGCTCACTCCCCAGTGCTGGGCAGGATGCGGTGCCATCGGCAAGTTTATTTATGGAACTGATAAAATTTCTGACATTAAATGAAAAGTCAAGATTTCCTCATTATCCATCTGGAAACTCACATTTAGTAATATTTCTGTCTCTAACCTTTCCTTTTTTTTTTTTTTTTTAAGTTTTGCAGCCTATGTCAGTGGTTTTTATCTTAAAAGCACAATAAAATACCCTAGTAGAAACCAGCCTGTATAGTACAGATATTCTGATTGAATATACAGTTCTCTGAATATAGAATTTTAATTTTCCCTCAAATTACTCCAATACAAGGAAATTTCATGTTTAAAAATGGATAATCTCTGTTCTGCTATTTCATATGACAAATATAAAGTAATCAAAATGTTTTAAGCTAAAGCTTCCACATTTTTCCCCACTTGGCAACAAAATGCAGTCGTTACCAGTAGCGTAAGTTGTGCTGATGGCCCAGGGTACAGTTCGTCCGACCCTCACTCCCCGCGTACGTAAGCCGGGGTCTAGTTACCCATCTGCAACTGCAAACACTGTTGTAAATTAAAGGCTCTTCACAGTGCCCCTTTTTTCTTTTGCAGTAAGAGTGAATACATACTGGGAAATGAAACTGAGCAGGAAACATGATCTCTGCTATTTCCCGCAGAGGCAAATATCAAAAGGTTATGGTTGGTTTATTACTCATAAAGTGTGGAATTTTTTTAAAGCACTGCAGTTCTGTAGTCTGTGTTCTCTTTTATCATGTTTTGCGTGTAGCTGGTACTGTCCTGCAGCACTGGCACAGATGCACTGCGGAGGGTCTGTGTGGTCAACGTGGTGGGGCCTTGTGGTGGCATATCTTTTGAATAGTTAAAATTCACTCGCCTGTATCTTTTCCAGCTATGAATTCCATGTGTCGCAAGGCTGTTAAAAAGAATTCAGATTTATGATTAGTTCTGTAATTGTATCAATCATTTGTTGCCTAAAAGTGTTTATTGAAATGCACATATTAATACCTGATTTCACCTTAGAACTGTGCCACCTCATTTTGGTCTATCAGTTTCCAGAAATACCTCCTTGCATACATATTAATGGGAGTGCTAGCCAAAGAAGAACTCCTGCCATCGTTCTGTATGTACCAGCTTCGATTAGATCTAATCCCATTCATCACTGCCTGCCTGTCACGAGCCCTCCTTCACAGCTTGTGTGACTCATGTTTGCTAAATACTGCATTTCACTTTTTACGCTAACGTACAGCTCTAAATCTTTTAACATTTTCAGTCTTAAGCTTTTGATAAATTAGTTCCTCTGGGTAAAATCGTTCAGAACATATGATATGGCACATCAAGCAATGACCTCAAAAGGCCTGTCCACTTTTTTTATTAGAGGGATTGTAAACTCATAAGTGATAAATTACCTAGTTGCTTTAAAGGAGCCATCTGTGAAAAAGTCAAAAAATGAAAAATAAGATTTTTTCATTAACTCATGTTAATATTGTGTTTTAATAGCCCCCTGGACTTTTTCCCCTAAGCATACATATGCAGTTTGCTTTCTTTTAAAAAACAGTAAGAGTAAGATCTGTTATATATAGCTCAAAACCAGCCTTTTTTTCCCCACTGAACCACTTGGTAGGGGACACGTTTTCCTATCAATAAATGTGACTGTAAGTCATTTTTAATAGCTTCATGTTTATCTAATCACCTACTAACAAACATTTATTTTGTTGTCAGTTTATTGCTGTTGTAAGATGCACCCCATTACACATCTGTGTGTATTTGTTTTGCAGCTTGTCTGGTTATTTCCTTAGGCTAAGTCCCTAGTTGTAGAATGTCTGGAGAAAGTATGTACATTTTTAAAGCATTTGGTGTTGTCACATGACACCCTCCTGTCTGTTACAACTACGTGCAATCCACCACCTAAGTGGATGGTGATAGTGAACATTTTGTTGTGTGCTTTTAATGTAATTATAATTACTTCTGAGTTACCTGTTCATTTCCTTTGCCTGGTTTTTCAGTTACCTCTTTTCTCACTAGTTTTACAGCACTACTTCTCTCCAACAGACAGACTGACACATGCATATACACAGAGATGGGCACAATTATGCACATGAGTGCTAGCACCTTTGCCCAGTCACGCTCCGGGCTGAGGTTGGACCCCGGGCCTAGCACACACTCAGGTTTTAGTTGTCACATTACCCCCTGGTGTAAGTCACAGAGGTATCCATATGTAACCCACTGAAGTTCTTTCCTAATCACAGTGGTCAGATGGTAGCGTCTCATTTGGGGAATGAAGTACTTTGTTAGCATCCACTTGTATGTGGGGTCTGTGGATTGGATCCACATGGGTCATTATGTTAGCCACGTGTTGCTGCTTTGTGTTCCTCGGTTTGCCTGACTGACCGCCTGGTAAATGAGTAGTGAACTGGAAGACAAGAGATGTGACTTGAACTCCACCTGCCACAATTGATATTACACCTTTGAGTGTGTCATGTTTGGGCTGTGAATGACAAACTATAAAGTAAGAAGTGTAAATTCACCTTGTGATCACCTCATCCTAAATTTGTATTCTGCGGAGAAGGTGGTGCCTCTGCGGCCCACTTGTTGCCTCCTTAATCAGTGGTGAGAGCCCCTCTGAAAGCAGAGATTCCAGCTGGGGGCTGCAGCACCCCTGTGGTGTAGGGCTGTCAGAAAGGTGAAGGGGTTGTGTTCTTTCTGCTCTTACAAAGCATTTTTAAGTGGAAGGGTGTTTTTGTTTTGGTTGGTTGGTTTCTCCTATAAAGGGATGGAGTAACAATCAGGCATTTAGTTTAGAATTATTTGGACGTGATTTGTCACTTTCAGTGCACTGATTTAAGGACATTATTTAAATGAATCATTTAAATATAAAACTATACTGATAATGTATAAGACTACTCGACATAAAACAATATTTCTATAGAAAACAGACAGACATACTAGAGACAAAACAGTATTTCTGCTTTCTATAAAAATGCAAGCTGATGACTTAGAAAAGTCTCCAAATATTTACCTGGTGTTTCTCTGTACTGGGTTGTACTGCTGTTTCTTGACTCACATATAAACACTACAATTTCTACACGCGAGAAAGATTTAGCTTACTGCCTTATTCTGTCTTGGCCTAGCTAATTATTCTAATGGAATCAAGTAAAAAGTAATATGTACATATGTATTTTGTGTATATTCCATGTAATGTCATGTGTATAGTTACGTGTAACAGTCCTCATTTCTATTTGAGAAAATTTTTATAATAAAAGTTATTTTTAAATCTTTTAAAATTAGGAAAATATCATCATTCCTTAATAATACTTTAGGAAGCTAGACATTAAAAAATTTTGTTTTCTAGAAACAGTTCAGAGTCTTCAGCCAAATCTGTTGGATATGCTTGTTAGAATAAGACAAAATATTCAAAAGATACAAAAACTGAAGTAGATGGCATTTCCAGATAGATGTATTTGGCTTAGGGAAGAATACAGCTAATAAATACATTTTTATATATACTTCCCTTAAGGTACAAGTATATGCAGTCAGTTTATCAAAGGTGTTTTTCATATACTTTATCTGACACTCATATTTCATTATCAAAGTAAAAATATGTGTGTTGCTTTTGTAACAGTAGTATTAAATCTTAGAAGTTCGAAAGAAATAGGAAATGACAGATGAGTATCTAAACTTTCTCTTCTTCTTCACTAGGCATTAAACCAGGCACCAAATATTTACTCATAATGTAATATAACCAGTAAACAAATGTAACTTAGTGAGTCAGAAAAACTTAATTCTATTTTTATTATGACTTTCATTGATTTGGGTTTGTATTTGAGCTGTGGCGTGTGTGTGTGTGTGTGTGTACGCTCGTGCACAAGCACGCTTCCCCAGTACTTGGATGCTAACCCCAGGGCCTCATGCATGCCAGGCAGGCACTGTACTGCTGAGCAACATCCCAGCCCTTGCACACAAGTTTTGTGCTTCACAGTACTCCTAAAACACAAATGTCAGTACACTCACGGTGCAATTCAGATAACAATTAGAATCTGGACAATTAATGATGAAAATGTCTGTGTTCTTTGTCCCTCTAATCATTGCAGTGCTGTTTTTACAGTTAATTTTAAAGATGATTCTAATGCTAAGAAGTCTTTAGAAGCATCTAAAACTTGACAGTCAACAAAATGTTTTTGCCTGTGTCTGTCTGTAGTAAGCAAGCTTTTTGAAGTGAGAATCTCCAGCCATAATGCAGGAAAAGATTAATAGAACACTAACCAATCTATCCCAAAATGTACATTTTTAATTTTGTGGATGGCCCCATAAAGCGTCCTATGGGTATTTTTAAATATTTCCTAAGCTAGTAATGGATAAGCATCGTAAAGACAAGGACAGGACTCATCACCTTGCCTACAGTGTTTTCCAGAAAGCTATCAAATTTAGAAGAACCTGCCAGTGTCAGTATCTAGATCTGTTTCATTTTATATTTCACTTAAAAAGGACTCAATTTCTCATTAGAAGCCAGCTCCCACCACTTTAGAGAACTGAGACAGAAATCCACATATGTTCGCTGTGCAAGTAATTATTTAATCCCTGTAAGTCTGCAGCTTGTCCGCAAAGCAAACGTTGGTCTTTGAGCAGACTGTAAGGAGCGCGGCCGGTGGGTGGCGTTCAGTGGTCAGAGCCGGTGGGGAGGCAGTCTGGGTCTCCTGCGTCCACCTGGTAGCTGTTCAGCCCCTTCCGTGTCACCTCCACCCAGACCTTCCCAGAGTCCCTCATCCTCCAGTTAGTAAGGCCCAGGAAGGCCTGAAAAACCTGCTTCTTACTGGCTTCCCTCCTCCAACATTGCTCCTGGGTGTTTCATTTTATTTGTTGTGATTTATAATTATCTGGATGCAGCATAGATGTATTAAATATAAAACAAAGACATTTTCTCAGCTGTAATCTACCTAAGAAGTTGATGAACTTTGCTATATTTCATTTGGGCCTTCCTTCTCTTTTTCTGCCTTTTCACCTGTAGAGTTTGTTTATGTATACTTTGATTTCATTTTTTTCTTTCTGTTTTGTCAAAATTGAGATCATGCTGTACATAAAATTTATATACTGCTTAATTTAACAAGCTTTTCCCATATCATTTAAGCTGTGAGCAATACCACACTGCAGTTCTGAATGTTCCATGTTTTAATTCACTGTTGCCTCATTGATCTAATAGCCCTAAGATGGCTGATGGTGTGAGGACTGGGGCACCTGTCTGCCAGCTCTGCCATGCCCGTATTGCCCTCACAAGTGCGGGGCACTTTCTCTTTGCTCATTATTGTAAGTATATTCGTGCTCACAGAAGTAAGGAGGAAACGCTGGTATAATAGCACACCGTCGTAGCTCCAGCTACTCAGGAGGGTGATGCAGAGGGGTCACGTGAGCCCACAAGTTCAACCAGCGTACGCTACTCAGACCCGTCGAAAGAAAGAATGAATTGAGGAAAATGTGTTACTGTTTGCAGATCCAACAGTGCAGGGATCATGTGAAAGGAAGCAGAGTCACAGGTCCTCTCAGGTAGAACTTCTGAGTTTGCCCAGGAGCAGCTCATACATGTCCTATGTCCCAGGCCCCCCAAGCTGAGCACCTTCTGTCTTGTGTTCCTTTCTGCTCCGGAACAGCTGAGCTAGGACCAAGTCATGGGGTGTCTTAGCACCATGCCAGTCTTCACGTGTTACCATTCCTCTGCCTACCGCAGACAGAGCTCACCTTCTCTCCCGTGCTGCCCACCCTCTCGTCCCTGGCTGTGGCCTAAGGGACTTTAGTGATGCCTACCACTGGCTTCTTAATTTCCTAAGATGTCACTGAAGGCTGAAGGGCAGGACTGTCATGAGTTACTCTCCTTTGGCCTTCCTGTGTTGAAGTCCTAGCTGCTCAGTACCCTTCAGACAGTCCTGAACTGTGCTGGCATCCAGGCGATACTATTCTACTAGCAGTGTTAAGCAAGCTTTCGCCTGCTTCCGGCTTGTGGTCATTTTAAAAGGAATCTGGGTGGGAAGGTGGATGCTCCTACCCGTGTTACCTGGCTGCTCTTGTAAAGTTAACCATCGTCTGCCATGGCATGCTATGGGTATTTCTTAATGAGACCATGCAAAGGAAAGCCCCTCACGTGCCAGGTCCTCTGGAGGGAAGCTCTTCAACTATTCTCTGCCTTCCTAACTTCTTCATATGCCAAAAAGTCAAGAATCTTCTTGGGTCAAAATGCAGTCATTAGAAGATTGCATTTTGCACTTCAAGCTTCATTAAATGTGCTAAAATGCATTGTCTAATTTTTAAAGAACTGAATATAGTAAATACCAAGGTATTAGGAGTGTAGCATTTAGTCTTTTTATCTGAAATCATAGTGTGTCTGTCAAAAAATGATGATAAATCTGTTCTAGAGATGAATTTGCAGAGACCCAAAAGACAAGTAAGTGGCTTTTCCACATCATTCTGCCGACTTAATTCCCACCCTCCCGTTGTCCTCAGTACAACTTCCTGGGAGCAAAAGTTCATTTTCAGTGTGGTCTCCATTTGCTGCTCCTGTTCTGGCAGCGTCTTCCACTTCCCCTCACTCCCCTTCTTTCCTTCTCTGTGCTTCAGTGTGACAATTACAACATACATCACTTCCGAGCAGGAAATCCCTTCCTCAAACCCTGAAGAGTTTCTAATGTTTCCAGTCCATGAGCATTGAACTCCAGAGGGAAAGAAGCAGATTCCAGGGTGTCTGCAGTTAGTTGGGCCAGCGCTTCCGTGGAGAGAATGGGCACTCCAGCCTAGTGAGCAGAGGCGGCAGAAAGGGGAGTCTTAGAGCAAGGAACGACAAAGCTAACAGACTAACACATGTGCTAACTTTGCAACCTCTGGAAGTTGTCGGTTTCCTTTAAGGCACTGGTGTAGAATTAATCTATAGTCAGCCTTCTCGAATCCTCAGATTCATCAACCTTTAATCAAAAATATTTGGGGAGAGAAAGCGTGTCTGTACAAAATGGACAGATGATTTTTGTTAGTGGGGTCATTTGTCCCTAGACTGTAGGGTATCGTTCCAGTAACTCTGCTTACTCTAAAGAGATGAGTTAAAGTACGTGGAAGAATATGCATAGGTCTTGTGCAAATACTGCCCAATTCTGTATTTAAGAGACCTGAGTGTGAGCTTTGGGGTTCGAAGGCAATGTGGACCTAATCCCCATGGATCCCAAGGGTGACCACAGACCACTCCTGTGTGTGAACACCTCATCTTTGTTCCTTGTCATGTCAGCCAGTCACATGTCCTTATGTCATTAGGCATGTGATGGATTTCCATGACATGGTTTTACCTGATTATTTGATTGTCACAGCTCCCTGTGTCACTGCTACCGCCATGCTTACTCGCTGCCTCTGTATTTGCTGCATGAGCTGTGCCGATAGCCTCCTTGCCGATTTC